>VCAZ01000133.1:0-205000 GCA_005784505.1 Bagarius yarrelli | reverse complement strand
GGAGCAGTGCAATCAGCATTCTGTGGTCTGCATCAAAGACACAGAAGTACAGAATCTTGATGCGGCGGCACCACAGATCAAACTGACAGCCGCATCATTCTGCACTACAAACAGTAAATATATATGTTCATGGTCCCAGCAATCCTGACTCCAGCTACACATCCACAAACACATCTATAATAAAAGACCAGCCACTGCTCCACAACATGCTATTTTTAAAAACTGTCCCTTTTTCTTCTTATCCTCTTCCTCCTTAAGGTCTGCTCATTTATTTGCTGCTGTCTGTGCTGTATGTCAAATTTTTCTTTCATTTTTATTCGTCACATTTTTGATTATACACTATATTTACAACATATAAGGAAATGTTTTACTTTGCATATCCCATCTTAGCAGGTTGGGGTGCAGAGCCCCTGGAGCAGAAAGGGCTTGCTCAAGGAACCAACAGTGGCTGACTTGATGGCGGTGGTGGCGGTGGGGCTTGAATCCTGGGGTTTGATGGCGGTCTCCCAATCAACAAGTCAGCGTCGTAACTTTTTGAGCCATAAACATATATATTTACTGTTTGTAGTTACAATCCGGTGCAGAATGATGCAGCTGTTTGATCTGTGGTACCGCCGCATCAAGATTCTTCACTTCTGTGTACACTGAGCCTTACAGTGTGAACATAGTTTAAGATGAGGGTGGAGGCCAGAGCTGCATACCACATCACATACTACATAAGTGTACACAACATAAGAGGTAGTACATAGTTCTGTATATGAGTTTGTACATAGTTCTGGGCCATTAAATAAGTATGTGTTACATAGTATGGCTATGCGACTATGAATTAAATACAGACAGACTATAGCCGCCATGTTGGTATTACCACGTGACTTTATAGTTGGATAATGTTTACTTGATAAACAAGTGCAATTTAACCACTGGGAATGCTTTTTTCTAAAAAACTTAAAAGGTACCTAAAGCCATTTATACAACTGAGCAAATGGGCCCCTGAGCAAGGCCCTTAACCCCTAACAGTGGTAGCTTGGTGGAGCTGAGATTCGAAACCCACAATCTTTGAGTTGGTAGTTCCACACCTTAACCATGAGCCACCACTTCCCTAATACATGTTAAATGCTAGTTAGTTAGTTAGTTACTGCGCATTTGCAGAACACGGGCTCTTTAAAGTTGTAGCATTAAAACAAGCTTCAGTGTCACAATGATTGACGATTAGATCATTGATGTGTAATTGTATCAAGCCCAAAGTATTAAGTGTTAACAGGATATAAATTTAGCTGTGTGTGTATTAGTCATACCTTAATCCCCTCCAGCACCGGTGCAGTGTCTTGCAGTGTTTCAGCGTGAATAGTTACATTTACATTGGGCATAGCAAGATCAGGGTCTTCCCGCAAGTCAGCCTCCACCTCCTCCTTCTGCAAACAAATACAAAACCTGCAATCAGCTAAATATACCCAGGCTTGATTGCTAAAATAAGGGTGCCAAAATTTAAGCACCTTTTTAAAGGGAATTGCTACAAAGTTCACTAGATGGTAAAGGCACTAATATGCATTAGAGCAGTGAATTCCAAACTTTTTTTTACACAAGCTCCCATTTGGAAAATAAAAAAATTAATAAATAAATATATCACATGATACACTGTACAGGACTAAAGCATTCGTATGGGCAATTAACCAGTTAACGGAACACACATTCATATACTTTATGAATTCTATGGCTTCTTGTCTCTGCTTTTTCCACTTCAAACTAGCAACTTTCAGGGAGAACTGCTGGCTAGATGCTGACCTGTCCATAAAGCTTGTGATCCACTATCAGAATTTGTGGATTTAAGACTTAAAATAAAATTGAAATTTAGAATCGGTATGTGGGCCGGTGAGTCGGTCATAAATAAAACTTTCGTAATAACGTGTGTATGTGTTGGCTGAGGAAATTGACAGGCTCCAACCTGTTCTTTGGCTTTCTCTGTAGTTTCAGCTAGCCTCTCCATCTCCCTCTCTTTGTTCTCCTGCCGAATGGCTTCCTCCTCCTGCAGCATGGTCTCCACTTTAGTCTTGTTATCCACCTTAGAGAAATCCAGCTCTGCCACCTTCACCTGAGCCTCTTTTGCCTACAAAAGAACATCGGCATCGGATACAAGGCCAACACAAAAAAAAAAAAAAAAACGACAGTAACCACTGTAGTTATTGTGCTGATATCTTTTAGATAAGACACACCATACACACTCTGACATATGTGTGTGTAATGTACTTACCACTATTTCAGGCAAGGTCTGCAGTGTAGTTTTAAGCTGGTCTTCAGGGGACAGGGTGTCAGGGAGAAACATAGCTCTTGATAACAGTAGCAATGATGTGGGGATGTGCTGATTCAAATGCAGCTCCAGCCACTACCACACACACACACACACACACACACACACCTCAATGACATCATTACTTTCAGCTATCCTGGACAGAACAGCTAGAAGGTAGAATTTGCTTACTTGTTTGAGTTGTTCTCTAAGCCTGTCTTCTGTTACTCCAAGAGCTCTCATGCCTCGAACCCTGCATGCAGCTTGCAGCTCGTTCGCATTCAAGCTCTCCACCCCCTCCTCTGCTATCAACTGTCAAGATCAGATAGCTTATGTGTCATTCAGACCGTTATAAACTTATAATTTAAAACAGTGAAATCTTAAACCAGGCACCTTGTCATCAGCACGGATGGCGCGAAGCTTCATGATGAGCTGGAAGCGAAGGAAGTTGTTGGTGCCGATGGGCTGCAGCTCCAGTAGCTTGCAGAGAGCTACTAGTTGCGGCCGTGTCAGGTTGTCGAGGGTCAGCTCATCTTCAAACAGTTTGGAGAATCGGATGATTTCCGCATTGCTTGGCCTTTCACCAGAGTCCCGGATCTGATGTAAGGAAAGAAAAGAAAAAAAAAATTAAGAAAGAATAGTGGTACCAGTTTTCAGATGACCACATGGGGGCAATGCAGATCAGTTTTGAGTTGAAAGCTGGCTAAGGAACCTGGCCCTAATTAATAATCAAATATGGCACAGACACAGTAATGTATCCTGGGACTATCAGAAAAACATCTTGTAAATATAAGAGTCAAAACTAGTGTGGTAGTATTATTAGAGTTATCAGCATCAATGTTTATTGGAGTAGGTAGTCTAGTGGTTAAGGTGTTGGACTGCTAATTGGAAGCTCAGGGTTCGATTTCCAGCGTCCCTAAGTTACCACTGATGCTCCCCTTGAACAAGGCCTTTACTCCCCAATTGCTCAAGCAGTTTTATATCTGGGGGCAGTGGTGGCAAATGGTTAAGGGCTGGTGGCTCCAATTAAGGGTGCTGAGAGTTGTTAATCTGAAGACCAGAAACACCTGGGTTGCTTCAAGCCCAATGGTTAAGGTGCTGACCTCCGGCAAGTCAACCACTGTTGGGTCCTTGAGCAACCCTTCCAAACTGTTGGGTCCTTGAGCAAGACCCTTAACCCTTCTGCTGCTCCAGGGGCGCTGTATCATATCTGACCCTGCGCTCTGACCCCCAACTTACTAAGATGGGATATGCGAAAAAAAATGCATTTCATTGGCTCTGTACATGTACCTTGCACAATGACAATGAATTGAATATACTTATACTATACTTATACTAAACTTATTAAAAAATTAAATACATTCAGGTGAGTCTGGATAAGGGCATCGGCCAGATCCTACAAATGTAAATGTAATATTTCTAATTAGTGATCAGGATTAATTACAGCAATTAGCTTTGATCAATATTAATTAGAATGAGGTATAACAATCAAAGGACATGGCATCAGAGATGTGGAAAGCTTATTTATTATGTTGTATTCGTGCAAGAGCACATGCTTAACATATAGTAACGAAATATATAACAGCAAAAGCTTTAATGAATTCCCACACAGCATTTCACCGGAAGGATGTTTGCAGGGTTAGTATAGTAAAGTCTGGTGAGTAAAGCGGTTGTGGCTTGTTGTGAATGCAGTGTTGGTTTGTGGTAAGATGTAAAAAAAATATATTTTTAAAAAAATAATATAAAAAAATATTTTTCCCCACAACCAAGTTCACCTGCTATTATCACTATAAAAAAATTGTTTATTTCCAGTGCACCTCTCACCTCTCTCCGCACACATCACCGTATGAATACACTCCCATACCCATGTTATTTTTTTAATAATTATATTAAACTATGTAGTCATGTGGTATATAAATAGTGTATTAAGGTTGTGATCAGTATTAGTTTAAGATGGCGAGCAGTTATTTTAAATAATTGATGAGTTATTAGTGTTGGTTTGTTATTATGCAACTATAGTAAATATCGACACAGCTGACGAGCTGATGATCGGTTTGTGATTGGCATCAATCAGAAAGAGATCAATATTGTGCCATTACCTTCTGGAAGAAGGTAGAAAACTCCTCAGTCACGTTGCCTTTGTCTGCTTTGTTTCTCAGTGCGATCTCCTCCACCGTGTCCTGTAAGAACTTAGCCATCTCCAGCTTCACTCTCAGCTCCTTCTTCAATCTCTCTTCCTGCAGAGTAGAAAGGGGTTCGTGATTTCTTTTTTCCAGATAATCTTAAATAATCCACAAACATGCTCGAATACAGTATCTACAGTAACCGGTAAGATTAGGCCTGTGTTGACCAAAACGTTCCAATCAAATGCAATAAATACAAGATAATGATGATGATTTGTTAACACAAGAGTGTGAATCATGGCAAACAGCACACCAATCGACAGACATGAGCTGCACAGGAAGAACCGTTAGTTTTTAAAAAATAATTGAAAAAAATAAAATAAAAAAACCACAACACTGCACCTTTTTGGATTTTGTCTCAAAAGTAGATGGCAGCATGTTGGGGAAAAGCTTCAGGGCAACAGGAAGCAGAAACTCCATGAATGGAACGATGATAAAAACCAAAAAAGGCAGGAGTCGGAATAGGTCTGCACATGTCCTTAGGAACTGAAATAAACAAAAACAAAAATATATATACATATGATTACGCATTGCATTTCCGCATAATTCAGGTTATTTTTAACCCTAAAACATTGCTGGGCTTGTAAACAGACTTTACATCATTATTTCTGGATTTAGTCACATATTTAATCACATTGAGCAGTAATTTCTGTTTACCCATCTACATCATTTTAACCTTATTATTCTTTAAGCATTTTAACCTGCTTAAAGAACCGGCGACATGGTACGCAAAAACAAATGACATGTAAATCCCTGAAGTCTAATTAAAACCCTATCCCCTATGTTCTATCCTCCATTTTTACTCTTTTCCTTTTATTTGGTCATTTTAAGTAAGCCGTAATCTCTCCTTGTGCGACTGATGAGAAAAAAAGTAAATACGCGCATGAGAGTTATAGCAAAAATGAATCCAAAAACATCAATAGCCTGTAAAAAAAAAAACATGGGTGCTCCAAATATGTAGATCAATTTTAGGTTCCCTCTTTTCCACCTGCGTGTCTGTGGGCCTATAGGAACAAAGACAAACAGGGTGAAAAGAAGCTTTGTGCTTTCTCCCTATTGATATGTATATCACCTCTGTCAGAGAGGGGTAAATGAAAAAAAGGAATGAAGGGGGGGGGGGAGAAGCATGGATTCTGGTGGCTTTAGAAAGACAGGGAGAAAAAGAGAATAAGACGTGACTTCAAAAGCCTCTGGAATGAATGTGCATAATAATTAAAGAGCCACGAAGCAGGAATAGCGGTAGGAAGCTTTAGTAAATGCTAACTCAAGCTAGAGGGAATGTGTAAGGGCATTTGAACTGTCTTATTACACAAGAGGCCCGCATGCATTGTACGAGGACTAACAGTGAATTCTAAGACTGTTATAACAGTCAGTCAATTAGTACACTCCGCTCATTAAATTCCTTTCAATCTAATTTAACAGTTTGGGTGAAAATAGACAACAAGTGGCTCATAATAGGCAAACTTTCCATACATACATACACTGGACTCCCACTGTAAACTAACCGGTTTTACTCACCCCACACGAATAAGTTTTTTTAAAGTTGGAAAATATCTTTTTCTCATATTGCCTCTAAATGATAGAAATATGGTTATTTCACAATGAAAATTTTGTTTTCTAATAGTTTATATAGTATTTCTGTACTATTATATACAGTCTTTGTGCATAAATGTGCTGAGATGCCAAATGGAAATTTTATACCACGTTTTTTTGTCTGGCTCTCTCCAGTTTTTTAGCTTAACCTTGGGCCCTTGGTAGTTTCTCGGACTAATATTCACTTTAGCTAGTCACGGATCATTCAATTGTTTACATAAGAATTACTTAATTATTACAAATAATGTAATGTAATATCCTGTGCACCATGCCTTTCCTGCAGGGAACCCTAATTAACACCTTCGGGATAAACTGAAATGCTGACTGCATCCAACATTAGTGTTTTAGAAACTGCTGATCTTGAAATTTTTATTTACAAAAAATGGTGCAGACCCAGTAAGCAGCAGTTATCTAGTTAGCAGGGGGGTGTCTAATAGGGTGGCATGGGGTGGTACCGGTCCCCCACAAAATATACTTAGCCCATCTTTGAGTGGGGTTTTTAATTAAGGTTAGCATTCTGACACCTTTTAAGAAGTTTAATAGTAAAAATGTTTTTGGGTGGTAGTCTCATATCGTCACATAATTCTATCTAAAAATAACCATTTACTTAATCATTATTACACTAATAGTTGCTCAATAGCCAAATGTTAAAAAAAATTAAAAGAGGGGCGATGTCAGGCACAGCCGCAATACATTCAAGGTTTCTTTAAAAAGAAGTTGGGCAGTGCCATTTTTATGACATCCCACTTTGACCTATGACATTTCCCATAAGCCCTCTTCTGACTGGTTCTGGGTTTCTCACTTTGCTTAGGAAAAATCCTAAAAAAAAAAAAAATCACCCCTACAGAGGGGAAACACCTAGGACATCTATTAGACATCCATTACCAAGAAATAATTCTGGCACCAAAAGAATTCCGAATTAGACAATGATTTCATCCGTGATCAGGAACCAGATCAAACGAAAGGGCAGCGTGTCTATTTCAGTCTAAACCGAGCCGCCATGATCCGGGAATGTGGCAGTACATGCAGCGACTGAGTCATGTGTCTAAGAGGCCAGAATAGTCAGACTTAGAAGTCGCATTAGAAGTCATGGCATGACCTGAAATGTGGAAAAAGAGAACTTTAACCTTTATAAATTCCGCTGTAAATAAAAAAAAACCCCTGAAATTTGATTACATTTTTGCTAATTGTAAATGTAATAATGTTTTCAGAGATTTTTCTGTTACAGCCCCGCCTTAGCTGACCCGTTTAACCTCTGTCTGAAGGGCAACAGCTCCTCGAAAGGATATCCCATTACCACAATAGAAACATGGATCCTAGATGTCAGGGGATGCACATACATAACCTATGTAGCCTGGTTCAGCCTGTCAATACAGCTTTACTGTTCAAAACCCTATGTTGAATAAAGTATAATTATTGAATAAGAGCATAAGTGCTTTATACACAGTGCAACAGGCTGGTTAAATCAAATTAATCATGATAATGAATTTTAGAACTGGCTTCTTCCTAAAGACTTGTTTTTGGCATTGATTTCATGTTATTAATGCCAGACTGTAGTTTCCTCAGGGGTGAATTTAGCTTGCTTGTCTCTCTATATTTTAGATTGTGGAGATCATGTCACTGTCTTATAGCTTGCAGACAAGGAAAACTGGGTTAACGGGTGGAATTGGGTTAACTAGTGCATGAGGGTGAATAGCTTATTTTATATGGCGCAGTCAGGTATCATTTTTAATTACAATAGAATTTTCCCTTCTGTCAGCAGCAGCATATGTGTAATAGAGGAAAAATAATTACTATATAGAATTACTAGAAATCAGACACACATCTAGCCCCAGTCTAGCAGTGCATGTTTAGTTAAAACTGTATGTGGACACCTGACCAATAAACCTAGGAGACCGCTTGGAAGTTACACTTTTCACCATTACTGCATTCTGTGTAACGCTGGTGTTCAAAGCGCTATACTAATAAAAGTGAATTAAACTGAATTGTTTTTTTTGCCTCTGCGATTCCCTCAGACCGCGTCTTCAGTAATTTGCACATTTGCTTCCGAGTTCCAGTTCCAGCATTCCTCTGCGAGTTCACAAAAATCAGGGCTAAAAATCAGTGGTTTAAATCGGCACAAGTAAAAGCTTTGTAATTGAATGCTCCGTAATTATTTATATAAAGCAAAATAATGAATAATCATTTGTTCTTCGTTTATTGCGTCCATTGATTATTGGGCCGTCCTCCTTACTTCTTTTTTTCAGTCAGTACGTCTACTACTTTGGGTTTGTTTTGCTGTGTATAGTGTGTAAATCCATTTTCAATAAAAGGTGTAAGCAGGTGGGCAAAAAAATAAATAGAATTTAGTCACAATAATAATTCAGAATTGTGTGTTAAGACTTGCAGTGTAAATGCGGCTTAGAGAACAACATTTGTATATTTTTCAGCATAAGAGTGCAAAATGAAAACTGACGCCAAAAAATTTCAACCCATCATGTTCACTGCCTGGCCTGGAAATCGGGATAATCAAGAACGATGACTAAAATATTTCTGAATAATAAATGTAACCTCCATAAAGATCCCAACTGGAATAATAGGTGTTAAAAATTACCATCGCTGTATGAATATCTAATTCATTGACTTTAATGTTGATCGTACAAAAACTCGAACAAATAATAAATCTATAAAAGCTAATATAAAAACTGTATTAAGTCTTACACCAAATTCCTAAATCCACCATAACGAGACTATCAGATTATAATATTTATAAGAACCTTCCTGATATCCTCGTGTCAAATTTGACCTGTTCTAAAAGTCTTTAAATTAGACATACGTGTTTAGTTATCCGTTATTGGTTGCCTTTAACATGATGTAACCCTAGAATTGGGTGATATATTTTTACTTCATGCTTTTTAAACGAATTAGAAGGAAATTTTCAGAGTTGAACAGAAGACGTGTAAAGACTTTAATGCACTTTTAATGTAGCCAAATGCTGCCCTACTGGCAAAATCAACCCCCAACTAGGTGCTATAATATATAGTGTACAAATACTTTACTAGTTTAAATAAATAAACTAAAATTTAAAAAACTCGCACTAGTTTTTCCAGTGAAACCAGGAAGTAAAGGAGACTCAAACTAGTGTGTATATATATATATATATATATATATATATATATATATATATATATATATATATATATATATATATATATATATATATATATTTATATCAAAAAATTTATATATAAATTTTTATATGAATAAAATTAAAATGTTTTTTTAACATTAAACACGATGAATAAGTAAAGTGCCCTAATTTGCACAAAGCTGCCATACAGTGCAACATTAATAATTTGTAACAATGCTATTGTGTGGATGACATTTTACAATAATATAAAAAAAATCAGGGCATTTGCATGCACTACATCATTATTACTGCCATGTCGTCAAGTTAGGTTAAGTGTGTGAGTGTCTGTGTGTTTTCACCTGTCTCCTCTCTCTTCGTGACAGACCGTGTCCGTTCAGCACTCTCCACAGCATGCGTCCAGTTACGGTTGTGTCAATCCACAGAAGTCTGAACCCATGATAATAGTGCTTCACCTCATCGATTACGCGCTGCCCTAGCGATCGCCGCACTGGCTCCGGATCCACAGTAGGGCTGTAGATCGGTCCTCCCTCCTCTAGCTTTTTATTGCGGTCTTTTAATGAGCGCAGTGAGCGTTCCACTTTGGAGTCGTCATGAAGACAACCTGAGGTATGAACCCACCGTACTGGTAGTGTCCACTGCGTGACTGTTCGATGAGAGACAGTGTGGGTATGGCCTAGAGCAGCAGAGTTGAGTCTCAGGACGGCACATTGAAGATGAGATGAGCTGCTTAGTGAGAATTTACGTGAGCTTGAATCATTAGGATGAAGCTTAAGAGAGAACATTTGAGCTGCCGAAATGCTTCTGAGAGCCTCAGGCCTATCAGAGAGAGACACCTAAATTAGACTCAGATTTCATCACATCTTTTCGGAATTAGTTTCAACTGTTATAAACATATTTAAGAAAAATTAATATCTACTTAATGTATTTTTGTCCTAGATGCTTTGTAAATTATGCTGCAGTGTACTTAAACATCTGTATAAATGTAGTTGTTTAAATGGGTAATAAAAAGGCATCTTTGAGCGTACCTGTTTGAAGTCAGGCGTAGCGCAGTACAACTAAAGCAGGCTACATCTTTTAGCTTACCTGAAAGAAAAAAAAAAAAAACCCCAGTTTAGTTTATTCACCTCCGATTCACATTAAAAAGGTCGGTTAGCAAAATAATCTGCATGATGATATACAGCTGTTTTTTGTTCATCAGTCTGCTAGTTGAGATGCTTTGTTCACTTGTAGGGGATATAATTTTTATGATTTTACAAAATAAGTTACACAAAAAACATCTAATATACTACCTTAGGGTGTGTTCACACTTATTACGTTTGGTTCGATTAAAACACTCTCTGGTGTGATTGCAGGTTCATTTGAGTTAGTACGCCGATATCCGAACCCTGGTGCGCATCAAACAAGCAGGCCGAACCAACGGTTCGACTGATATAAAAAAAACACTTACCAAATATATCTAATCCCACCAAAAAACAGGATGTGATGTCACAAGTTGTGACGCAACTGCAATTCTGATTGTATAAATAGTCACAGCTTCCAGGGTCGTGTCATCAGCAGACTTATATTTTCAATTAGTTGAAAAAGTTTTTGGAAGCGGCAATTCTTTTGTTTCTGCATACAACAGAGAAAATCCTGGTGCTGGTTGGAACATTATCGTTTTCAGCTGGTAAAATGGAAAGTATCACTATGCCTTTATGTCTACAACTATCTAAAAGTTTTAGTCAAAGGGGAGACCAGGTTAAGTTTCCATTCTTCAATAAATATGCAAATCCGGGGGTGAATAACACCTTTAATAAATGAATGAATTATGATGTGAAATGAGAAAAACTTCTGATTTTGATCATATGAATTGAAGACTAAAAAAAAAAAAAAAAAAAAAGGTAAAGAAGCTTTGGAAAAAGCTTTACAAGCAAATAAATTGTTACTAGATTAAGACTAGCAAAAGAAAAAAAGAAACAAAGAAAGGGTCCAGGTATCTCTTAAACCACTAAGATTATAGGAACCCGCCAGTGGTGGCAAAGTGATTAAGTTTTTAGTCTAATGATCAGAAGACTGTGAGCTCAAATTTCAGCCATCAAGCTGCCACTGCTGGGCAACTGAGCAAAGATAAAAGTGATAGTAAGATGCAAGTTGCTTTGGATAAGGGTAACTCCAAAATGCCTTCAAATTTACCGCATTTATGTTTATACATGTCTCTCTTATCAAAAGTAACATCTAGCTTTTTTTTATATTAAACTGAGCAGATGAAGAACAAGGCCTTGCTAAAGTGCTCAGTGGTGGCAGTGTGATATTCCTGCGATTTAAACATACATCCATGCAAACGGTGGGCCATCTTAAGCAGTAAGCACTTAATAAGCCTCCGTTTCCCCTTTTCTGAAGCCTAATTATTATCCTGGGCAAAGGTAAGGCTGTGGCTCCGTCCACACACACTACTTAAGTAAGTATTACATTTTAATACATATTGACAGGTGACATATCACATCACAGCAGCGTGAATTTAAATTTGGATAAGGTTTAACTTGAATGATGTTAAATGAGCAATTTAACTACAACAAACTGTGGGGTTTTTTTTTTTTCTTTTAATTGCCGAGTCAGCGTTTTCCACTACTTCCGTACATAAAAAGTTATCTCTCCCATTATTTTATGGGATAGTGAAGTGCATGCATGCAACAAAACCCGGTCAGGAGTAGTAGATCACCTGGGAAGTTTTCTCATACTAAGGATTCAGACATACTACCCAGCAAGCATACTGTTTCGCATACGATTGTGTATAGTATGGAAGTATGGATCCTGGGTTTGATAAATAATCAAATTGAACAAAAACTAATTAAACAGCAACAAACAAAAAATAACAAAAATAGTTTTACTCAGAACTTTCCACACCAGCAGGACAGATAACATCTGTGAAGCCCGGGTAAGTTGAAACTCCTGTAAACATCTGAACAGTGCCAAAATCGGTGATAAAGTTTCTACAAAAGTCTTTGCTACATGGTCAGTTCCCAAAATCTCTTATGTTAAATACCGATAGGTCAATTTGCAGTTTTAAAATTGACGCAATATTATACTGCCAATATAACTACAAATATTTATGATGTTGTGCATATGTAAGTAAAAAATGATGCTGTCCACCTGTAGCTGCTATTGTAATGGTTTCTAACTAAAAAGGAAGTAAATTTTAACTTTTGTTCAGGTTTCTAATGACTAAAAATAACTATGTAGAACAAACATGAATAATTCATGTAGTATTAACAGAAACCAATGACAATATTACACTTACATTTTCGGCATTTAGCAGCCGCACTTATTCAAAGTGATTTACATTTATCTTTTTTAGACATTTATTTATAGTTGGGGGTCAAGGGCCCAACAGTGGCAGCTTGGTGGTGCTGGGAATCGAAACCATTTTCACACTTAAAACGTATGTGGTAATGTAGTTTTAGCAAACATACTAGTCCTAGACTGTTGAAAATATTGTGCATTTTTTGCATTTCCAAGAGAGAATGTGTTAACATCTTTTCAATTAGAAAATCACCAAAATCTGTTATTTATCAAGGGGTGCCTAAACTTTTGCATAAGACTGTGTATAACCAATTCTGGCCATAAATTCTATGTCTCGAATACTAAACTACATGCAGTCACTTTAGCAGCCCTAAAAAAGGAACAGGTAACAAAAAGAATTTAAAGTTGTAAGTTATTTTCGACTTTTTCTTTATTTATTTTGAACGCACAATCGAGAACAGTATCGTCATAAACAAGTGATTTAAGGTAATTTTTTAGTCTTTTTTTAGCGTTCAGCAATAGCCACTTAATTATATGTTCCATATTATTCTTTTACTATTTCGCCACCCTATGTTTATGACGTATCCCACAAAAGTGTAATAGTTGAGCTTTCATCGCTCTGTTCTTTACAATCCTGTCACAGACATGCCGTGCTTACCTACTTATTACCTGAACGCTCAACCAGACAGACAGGTATGTGTAGGGACCCATGGCCTAAACTTTAAGGATAAAAAAAAATAATAATAAAAAAAATAAATAAATAAAAATTTAAAAAAAAAAAAAAACAATACACAACCTTAGAGTTAAATGGTTTTCAGCAGTCCTGACCTCTCGGACACAAACCAGATGTGAGGTAATTGATTACAGATGCCCTGTGATCATTAAATCTTAACATCGGCCATTCTGTTTGGATTTTCAGTTTGCAATGAATCACAAATTATAGACTGTAATGTAAGGTCTCCGACATTACATAACACTCCTACTTTGTAACGAAAAATCACTCAAAGATCTATAGTAGTGCCTGACAATCTTTTCATAAAGTGTATAGTAACTGTGCTGTATTACACTTTCAGTAACCACTTGTCAGAGTTAGGAGAAGATCTGGATTCTAGCCCAGGAACAGTAAGTGCGAGACAGGAATACACCCTGGCCGGGACACCAGACTATAACATGATGTTCTGTGCACACGCAGCTTTACAGAAGCATTTACACCTAAGGGCGGGTTATATTCGCCTACTCACAAGGAAGCCAGAGAACTGAGAGAATCATGCCAGAGCCTGCAAAATCTATCCCTATAAATCAGCATTATTATCCATTACAATCGCAGCAAGCCTGTGTGATAGAGATACATGCATGTGCAGTGGGGAGAGTTGTAAAAATCTGGAATAAGATGTTCGGTTAAAACCAGTTAATCATACTGATTATTAAAATTAGATTTTTTTTTAATGCTTAAAATTTTTTTTTGTAATATTCTGCATTTACAACATTTTTTTTTTTAATTTGGGCTACTTAAATTCATTTCAGTCTACCAAAAACTGAAGAACACCTGCGATCTTGTCTTTTAACCCACTGAATGAACACCTTAGCTTAGCTTAGCTAGCTATAATTCCTTTAAGTGTTAACTTTAAGTAGCTAGCTAAAATACGAGCTACGACAATTGAATTTCCGTAATGCCCCCCTGTGTAGCACTATGGTGGTGGGTCACACAGCCATTTGCACTCTAGCAGGTTTTGACATTACATTACATTCTCCTGCATGTTCTGACATTTTAACTTGGTTGTTGACATATTAATGCAGAAACTAGCTACAGTTTGTAATGTAAGTTTCCTTTGCACAAAAAAAAAAAAAAAAAAACACTGCACACTTTCAGCCATTAAAGTGAGAATAAATGTTGGGATGTCTGAATTTATTCCTCACCAGAAATTGTTCTTTTTCCAAAGTAGATTTTGTCTTTTCTTCAATTTTTTCACGACTGTGTATAATATAAGCATAAATGACTTTGACCCTTGACCTTTGAATGAGTTAAGTGCTACGTGTTCAGTCAGCAAGTTTGCAGATACAAAGGGTTTTTAGGTGTCTCTAAGGACATACTATGCAAGAGCTTTAGGAGCTGAAGCCATTGTTATTACTTATTAATTACTCAGCCCTTTTTATCAACGAATGTCTTGAGATAACCTCATGAAGATCTGGTTTGTTTACATATTTACCTTTATTGTAGGGCAGCAAAAACATTTTTTAAAGCAGTGGCACATTTAATTTGCATCATATTAAACAATGCGACCTTTAAAAAGGAAACATTTCCTATTAGAGTTTATGTCATTGTAATGCATGTGTTTATGCTTACATATCTGTGTATTCCATTCATTCAGCTGGTTAGTTAGTTACTTACTTACTTCATGTTATTGGTTTAATGTGGAATATTCCAACATTAATATTTATGAAATGAAAATATAATGAAAAAATTGTTCCTTTATTAATAAACTACTTTTTTTTCATAATAATTCAAGAGTCAGTTTAGTCAATAGCAAAATAATTGCTCACTGTTGCCTGTAACATGAAAACTGGTCTTGACGCTGAAAATGCTAGACTGAACATGGGAATAATTTATAAATTCTCAGTAAAACATCTTTTCCATTTGTTACTGGAAACCTACAAAGCAATAATTAACACCCACTCATTTAATTATTTAAATGCGGCAGGAAGACCCAGCTCTCATATAGATATTGATGTAGAACCACTCTGTTTGTTGAGGTGTGTTGTGCACTTTTCTATGAGACTACTACTAAAAGCTCAAAATAACTTTTCACCAAGTTTTATCAACTTGTTTTTCCCCATATAGGTTAACCCTCCCCTCCTTTACCCACAATGCCATTTGACTACCTGCTGAATGTGGCTCTAGTAGAATCTAAAATAATCCCAGTCGAAAGGGGGCAAATGAATCTTTTTTGGTCCAGTCCATCCTCTCACCTCTTCATCGGCACGCTCTACTGGATGTTGCAAAGCCTTACTTCTTATGTAAACACAGCCTAACACCTAAGCTAATAGTTAACTAGAGGAGTCTAGTCTCCATTACCACTCAGTGCCACTGTGTTTTGTAGTTGCATTGCGTTCTGGATAAGCGACATTAACTTTTTTTGGCCTAGAAATAGGCAATATACACAGAGCAATGACGTAATTCTGCTCAAATCTAAGCCCGCTCGGTTGCTTTTGGTATCATACCGCACATGTGTAGCTGCACAGAAGGGACATCATTAAGTACAATCTGTACGCAAATACACAAATGTTATGATGTAATAAAACAGGCTATTTTAAAAAGAATGCATGAGTACAATGGGAATGTTCAAAATGTCTTATTGGTAAATAAAGAGAACATGAAAACAATAACTACTAAACAATTTCTGATTTTTTTTATCTATTGATTATTGATTATCTGACTTTACTCGTGTCAATAACAGGAGACACAGACTGTGTGTAAATGAAGGAAGAAAACAGAACAGATTTTGTGAATCCCCATTCACATACCTAGTGTACATATTTAAATAATTGATCGATATTACAACACGTCAGTGTTAATTAGGACGCAAGAAGCTAAATAGGTATTGAAAATAACCTTTTGCAGGATTACACGCGATGATTCACAGAAACTTCACCCGTCTTATAAACTGTCTGCTCTGAAGATGCAGGATTTCCCTTATGCTCAAACGGAGATTGACAACAGCGCTAGAAAAATTTTATGCGATTGACACATAATCGTAGACAGACTGAGACATGTTTACACTGCTGCGCTAGCATAAGCTAACATGCATGATGAGGACATGCAAAGACATTACTTGTCCAAATCTCGGGTGGATGTGGCTCGAAATGTAAAGCTTGAAGCCCTTCTCCATTTCGGTTGTTGATGTACGACACAGTATTTGGATTATTTGACCCGTGCCGTTGATTGTAACGCTAGACAGATCTTTGAGCAACCTCGTAAAAAAAAAATAGTTGCTATGGACGCTACACACGCCGGATGTGACTAAGCTGTCGGATGTGGATATCATCCATTCCCATAAACATGGATGTAGGAACATCTTCATATTATCATCACAAACTGACCAATTAGCACAGGAGCTGCTGATGGAGCTAGTTTCAAGTCTGTAACTCAAAACTCTGAGATGTGCCATCAAATAATTAATCTAAAAATAAACAATAAAAAATATTTAAGGTGGTATAAATCAGTGAATTTGCCCTTTAAGGTACAGGATACGGGTAAAATAGTGCCAGTAGTAAGTCATATATTTGATTCAACAACACATAGTTGCAACATACAGTATTGGGGAGTATGCCAACTGTTAAGAAAGTCTAGCTCAGTGATTGAGGTGTTGAACTGCTAACCCCAAGGTTGTGGGTTCGATTCCCAGCACCACCAAGTTACAACCAGTAACTACACCAAGTTACAACTCAGTTGTATAAATAGAATAATTGTAAGTCGCTCTGGATTAAGGGTGTCAGCCAAATGCTGTAAATGTAAGAAACTGGTGTATTGTTGGCAGTTACTTTATGCAGGTAATAATAAAAAAAAAAAAGGTTATTATTGTCTTTTGTCTCAGGGCTGCAGAAGGACTTCGTACTCCAGCTCAAGCTAACCGGTTAAAACCCTTTAGAGATTAGCACGACTTTCGGCTAATTAACTCCAAAACCATTCAAGAAACCTTGTCCTTTCTGTTTGAAAAGGTTGGCTGTCTGACAGAAAGCCATAGATTTTTCTTTAAATGTGTGGAAACGGCAGCAGGATGTGGCTACAGAAAGACTTTAGTATTACACTGTGTTTCCGCAACACTTTCTGGAAATAACTCCAGTAACAAAGCGCAACCAAACGCACCTGTACTGTTATTGTCCAAATACGCGTTTTATATCATCAGTTCCTAAAGCGAGTTAAAACAGTTCAACACAAAAATACAGACCGTGTAATTAAATGTTAGCTGGGTGTCTGGTATAAGCTGCTTGGGTCACTAAAGGTTAGCTAGATAGCGATTTCAATAACTATTCGGGAATATGCTCATTTGATTATTATTGTTAGAATTATTAAGACATGATATATCTGAGAGTCTAATAAGACTATTTTTTTGCTTCAGCACTCTAAAAAAATAAACGGTTTTCCTTTCAGTTGTGTGTATAACACTCGATGCTATGTGATTAGCTTACTGTAAACCTGCTGATTACTGGCGTGTGACACACGCCGACAGCCGAGCCGAGCCGAGCCGAGCCGAGCCGAGCCGAGCCGAGACGTCGCTTTACTGTGCCGGCTAATCACCAGGCCAGTTAGGCGTTAAACGGATTGTATAACCAGCATGTTACCAGCATTTTTTTTTTTTTTAAATAAAAGCACAAGCAAACGGTTAGTCACACAAAGCACCGTGTTTACCTTTCCTGAACTCGCTCTTTAATGATCTGGATGATTTCATGAACGGAGTCCGAGATCTCGAGAACAAAATTAACGCCATCCTAATCGATTACAAACGTCGATCCAGTCAGTCAGGCTGTGCTGTGAGCTTTTAACGCTTTAATAATTATGCGGTAGACCAGAGAGTTAAATTCCTGTCCCATGCCCTTGGTCTACAGCAGCAGCAGCAGCAGCAGCAGCAGCAGTAATTCAGGCGATGAGCTTGCAAAATGTTCGCTTCCCAATGGCCTTCATGCGCTTCATGACAGAGGAAGTCACATTCAACCGCCAGAGGCGCTGTTGCCAACTCATTATCACAGGAAGTGCATACAGACGGGGCGATCGGTTGCTATATGACATTGTGACGTCACTGTGCGGCGACTGCATCTTTATGTCATATGTAGAATACACAATGGAATGGACTGATATTAGCAAACATATTAGATGAAATATGTTTATTTAGATTAATAATATAATAATAATAATAATAATAATACATTTTATTAAGGGCAACTTTCAGATCACACAAGGTCACCTGTAAATAATAGCACAATGACAAAATAATAACAACAATAAACACAATAAAACACATACACAGATGAACAAACAATAGACTGGAGACTGTGATGTAAGCTATTCTAAATAAGCAAGTTTTAAATCTGATTTTGAATTCAGGTAAAACAGACTCAACATTTATTGATCACATTTTTATTTTTTAATAACTCAGTTTTAATTTTGATTTAGTCTAAATTCTCATTGGCGAGTGAAATTACCAATTAAACAACATTGGATGGGTAGTTAATATGCTACCTGAATAAACAACAGTTATACATGTTAATAACAAGGTGTAACCGTAAATAAACGATTATATTGAACAATTGTAGCTAGCGATTTCACTTAAATTTAACATGTCTGTTGCTAGGTAACTCTTAAGATTGTGATTCTGCTTGGTTGTTAGAAGTTGTTTTTTTTTTTCCTTTGGCACTTTTAAAATGTACTCTATAACTATCAGCCTTGATTCTATGAACTTCCAGAATATCCATTCTGATAGATTACTAATCAGATTATTTTTATCCTTGCTGCCCAGCTGCTCTATCAATAAGCTAGTATTAGCAAAGAGGGTTGGCATGGCCATAAAACTGTATGCTGCGGTGGTATCAAACTGTTATAAAGTGCTATCGGTTAGTTTAGGCTGGTTACAAGTATCACCCTTCAGCTTCAGTCCATACAGCAAACGAGTATGAAGTTAAAAGTGTGCAGTGTCTGTCTATTTCTTAGCTATGACTTGCCCCCACCTCATATGGCCAAACAGTCGTTCAACCTTTGCATCGGTGCAGTTCGACACTTCACTACCAATACTCAATGGAGTTTATAATTGATTCCCACCTCAACAAATATATGTTTTTTTCTATTGGAAAACTAGTTTGTCGATTGTGTGATACTGGCGCCCCAAGAATTTTATAACTTTGAGTCAACGTTTTTTATCATACATAAATATATTTCATCAATTTCTTTTTAAACTGTCATTTCGCCCCCCCTTAAATCTATCAACTTTCCAACTACCAAAATTTATTGAAAGTACAATTTTTACTTTTTAAAGTTAAACAAGTAACTACAGTTCTACAGCTTTAGCGTTAAGGAGGGCTCATCCCTTGTTTCTGTTACTATGTAAATGTAAATGTTACTGATAACACTACCTAGTGTTGTGGCTGTGTATTGCAGAATGTTGAAAGTACAAATATAAATGCAAACAATCAAAAGAACCAACATAATTTCTGTTCATATTTCTGTTCAAGACGCTTCACCTGCAACACAAGCTTATTGTATTTGTTTATATTTTAAAACGTAAGAATTTGTTTTTATTATTAAAATTTGATGTAAAGGGGTTAAAGGCTCTTTAAAAAGTGGAGCCCAGCACATGACATGTGGACAAACATCAGTAACAGTAGCGAGGGTTAAGCCCCTCTAAGTATAAAATCATAGAACTGCCCCTGCTCATTTAAAAGTATTTGAATTGAGCTATAATCTAACTGCATCAAAACACTCAGGCAGGATTATTTCTCTTTTACACTGCTTCTTTGTCATTTGGGGGTCTGGGTGTTTTGGGAATTCACCAAAGACCATAAATGAAAATGTGAATAGTTTAGAAAGCTTAACAATATTTTATCTATTGCTCAAAAGATATTAACTGTATAATAATAGCAAATTAATAGGCACTGACACACACTATACTGGCATCATGGTGTGTTTCTTTGAGGTCACACAAAGCTAAATTGGAAAGAAGATGGAAATTAGATAGATAGATAGATAGATAGATAGATAGATAGACAGACAGATAGATAGATAGATAGATCGATAGATAGATCGATAGTGCCTTTTCACCACATAATATAGGTTATGCCTTCAAAGATTAAGAAACAGAAAATGTCGAATTTGTATACGTTTTTATTTGGAAAATGCTCTAGTATTGTAAAAGGATGCTAATTTACAAAGCTAGCTTTTCTCTTTTAAACACATGCTGATTTTTTTGTTTTTGTTTTTTTTAAATGGCGGAAATTGGAATCAATAGAAACGGTCTCCGGGAGGAATATCATTGGAGAGAAATTCTGGCGCGCTTATTTTTTGGATGCCAGATATTATTTTTTCACCTAGTTATTATTATTATTACTACTACTTCATAAATTATATGTACTTAGTGTACATAACCTAGTTCGAGTTTACTGTAAATTAACATTACATAGACAATATGTTTAAATTATACTGTTTGTTCTGTTAGTGTTTACTTAATTCATATTTCTATTTAATGATTGTTTGCTTCGTCCACTGATCGTTCAGTAGCAGTAAGGATAGTCATATCACTAGACAGGATAGTTTTGAAAAGCTCGTGTTGCTGATGAAGTTAATTATATATATTTTTTGCTTCAGTCGCAAGATAATATTTATAGGTAATACTAGTTCTTGGACCACCAATCAGACCACCAATCCCCTTGTGCACTAAAGCATATGCTTTTGAATCTGGCAACCACGTCCCGCCACCCGCCTTCTTTCCTTCGACGTCACTGGGTGAGGATGCCCTCCAGTTTGTTCATTTCTCTTGGCGGCCTGTTTCACTTATCGACCGGCTATTTACGAAGAAACTAAATTAAGTTAGCTGAAATTCGTAATTATTTAAGCGTGACTCACAGATTGTCTGTTTTGCGAGTATTTCTTTGTTTGTTTTTGAGGATGCTGTGTTGCGAGGAAGAGCGGAACATATTTGAAAAGGCCGGGTGAACGGAGCAGCTGCCGCCAACCAATCGGAAGTAAGTATTTTTCGCGCTGATTGGGGCGAGTTTCCCCGCAAAGCTTCAACTCGAATGAATAGAGGTCGGAGTAATGCGCTTCAAACAGGTTGAAAATACATGTTAATGTTGCACGACCAATATTTGCTATATTAAACGTTGCTGTATCATTACAAAAGTGTAAACAATAATTTTGTCGAGAAATATCCTGTCTGCCGGCGTGTCATTAAGCAGCTGTAGTGTGTAAAAAAAAAAAAAGCTAAGACGCTAGCTAGCATCTTAACCTGGTTAGTCAGTGGAATTAGCATAAGCTCCCTGGCTGTTTGGTCAGATTTGACATCTTATTACTTTTACCCGTTTTAGTGTTATGTCGAGAATATTTTCTTGAGTTAAACACACTAATTTACTGATTTAGCCAAATGGCTACCTAGTTCTCACGGTGTTAGCCATTTTAAATCCTTCTAGCCGCACGGCTAATGTGTTTTCTGTGTTATTGTCACCGTTACCGCGTTCAGAGTACAACGCTAAATCTTAGCTAAGCCGAGTGATTAAATGTAATTAAAACACAAGCTATAGCGTTTAATTTAACTTGTAAACTGTTCAAAGACTGCTGAGCTGCAAAGTCGGGCTTTTTAAGGCGTTTATTTGCATTAAAGTGGTCTATTATAGAAAGGGGTTTAGGGCATTAAGGGGGCTTCGTTTTAGTCACCGAAGGCTGTTAATATCAATGGGTTTCTCTCAGCCAGTTAACAAGGCGAGTTTGAATGACAATAGTTAAGTACAGCGTTATTGCCTTTCCAACTTAATCGGACACGATTTAACACACACATCTTATCGGGGTTTCCTTACGTTGTTTAAATTTAAGCCCGTAAAAGCAGCTTCGCACTTGAAACAAAGTTAAAGCAAAACTTTTTTTTTTTAATTTTAAATGCTGATTAGTTTGGGGTTTTTTTTAGGGTCCCTTCATAGTCAAACGCGCGTATTGGGAAAATCACACACGATCCGTAATTCAGTTCGACATTAATGGAAGCGGGCCACTGCTCACTGCTGCCTGAAGAGGGGAAGCCATCTTTACGAACCAAATCCCCATTAACATTAACATGGATACCAGGAGTCGGTGCTATCGGTGATCGCGCTCGACCGACGGTATTGGACAGGTCAGAAAGTGCGCTCGATCACATGGTATAGCAGTAGAGTGAGTTTTTGCTCTTAATCCCGTGTTGCTCTGGTAGTTTAGGTAACATGCTGCAGGGGCTACAGGTGCAGCGCTGAGAAGTCTCTTCCACCCCCCCCCCCCCATGTGCAGGCAGCAGCCTAGAGTCTCATCAGCTGTTGGTTTTATCATCGAAATAACTTTGTGGTGTTTGTCCTGATGGATTACATGTAACAGGACAATACACACAAACCGAGCCGCAGAACCTATACCCCTTATGATTTTGGATGTAATTTTTTTAAATACTTAAATGGAGGAACTGATTTGTAAAGACCTCGCTAACTCAGAACATACGTGTGTGGCATTTCCCAACAGATCCTTAAGTGGCACCGATGGACGGTAAGGGAGGATCTCTACCAGCAATGCCTGAGCCAAAGAACCCCACCAGTATGAAACAGTTATCTGATTCACCATGTGGATGTAAGGGACTGGGTGATGGAAGCTCAGACCCTGCTCTTCTAATGGATAAAGCTGCTACTCAGCTAGCAGCCACAGCCCATGATGGTGTTTTGCAGAAAATGGGCACCCATAATCACACTCATGAACATCTTAAGGATTTGACATCTCGTTTCTTCAACGGAGATCAGGAGTCAATGTCAAAGTTCTGCACGTCCTCCCCTGGATCACCCCTCCTTAAAGCAGTGGAGTCCGGACTTCAGCATGGCAGTCCTCAAAGGAAGTCTGACTCATCCCCTGAGCTGACACTCAAAATAACCAAACATTTGCCCAATGGAAAATCTCCACCATCAAGCAGATATGAAGCTAGCTATGGAGAAGATGGCACAGAGGAAACAAACGCAACTTTAATTTTACCAGATGGCATACTTACTTCTGCAAATGCTACTAATGAAGAAAGCAAGCTGAGGGGACCAGTGAAAAAAGTGCCACCAAATAGATGGCACCCCATCGATCCTGCTGTTAATGGCTATGAGAGATCAACTTTAACGCAGATCTTAGATCCATGTGAAAATTCTGGAGAGTCGTATGACCTTGCTTCTGACACGGTCATCCTGACTTCTGAATCCAACGACAGTAATATCGTTGTTGTACCTCCCTGTATAACTTCAAATGGCATGGTATGACTTTAAATCTTTGTTTCCTTTGGTAGAATATGCATGTTTTTAAAAGCATTAAATTAAATTAAATTTGTTTGGAATCTTCCTTCTAAAACCAAAATCTTACTTCAACAGTTTGATATTTTCAATTAAATAGATATTTCTTTATAAAGACAAATTGAAATTTTTCATCAGGACTGGGTATAGAAACATAGAAAACAATATGCAATATAAATCATTTAGCAGAAGTTTTTAGTGATTTTGTGTTGAATTTTTTTTTTCTTCCCACAGCCTGTGTTGAATTCTGAGGAGGACACTGGTGTTCAGTGTGTGAATGAGACAGTACTAACAGAGAAGCAACCCCATGTGCAGTTTTCTTCTGGAGATGTTGTCTGGGCCAAAGTGTCTGGATACCCATGGTGGCCGTGCATAATCACTGTAGACCCAGAGTTCAACATTCACTTCAGGCAGACTGGTAAGGACCCAGAGAAAGGGTGGACTTGTAACATTTCTTTCAGCAGCTTAAAAAAAATCATTCTTATTTGACTAACATTTAATTTTTCTTTTTAAACAGCAAACAACTGCAACGGATTATTGTATCATTTACAGTATTTTAGCGACACGCCAGAGAGAGGATATGTTGCTGAAAAGAACTTGGTAACATTCACTGAAAAAGAGCAATACCAAACCCTGTGCCGTGGAAATAAGCAACGCAATGTCCCCTCCGACGGAAAGAGGGTACCGATGCTATTTGCTCACAGCTTATTAAGCAAAGAGTGTGTGTTAGCTGTGATTCATGATGTTTTCTGCTTATTGTCTTTAGCTTTCAATTCCACGTAAATTGCGGATACCATGGGATACGGGCATTGCCCAGGCAACAGAGGCAGTAGCTTTACCTGTGGAGGAGCGCCTGGCCAAGTTCAGCTTTACGTATGAGGGGAGCCAGCCACAGTTCAACTCTCAGATACTAGAAGAAATTCAGTGCAAACAGAAGAGTCAAGAAGACTTTCCAGAGGCAGCTAGCCTTACCCCACCAGACTCCACTCAGTCCAGCCCCATCACTATACAGACACTGAGCAACCATCTTACTCTCCCCCTGCCCGTCAACAGCAGCACTTCGCCAAGGAAAATGTCCCTTGCAACTAATGCACCTAAAGCCCCAGCCAGCAAGGAACAATGCAGGAACAAGGAGCAGAATGCTGTTTTTAAAAGGAAAAAGAAAGTGGTTCCTGTTGTAGTTCTTCCTCATATTGACACTGTTGTACATGTGAGTGCAGTTAGAGTTTGGTACATCTTAAGTGACTGTTAGTTTGTCTTTTCAGATTAAGATTTTTCTGTTTTTTCCCCCCAGGAAATGTCTATTGATATGGATAAACTTGAGCCTGTAAAGATGAAAATAAACCTGAACTCCGACAGAACTAATTCAGGAAACTTTACAAAAGATTCCCCACTGAACCAGGTGCTGCATTACCCCCACCCCATATTCCATCATCAGCATTATCCAGTGTGTTACAGTTTGTATATAAATTGTGTATTTTTTTTGTAGGACGTATTATTTGCTGAATTTGACCCTCAGCTGCAAGCAGCCCATAAAAAAATAAGAAAACTAAAACAAAAGTTTCCAGCTGCTCCAAACTCTCTGAAAAGGAAGAAAATTAAAGCTTCTGCTATGATCGCTGAAAGACTAAACACAGAATTACTAAAGCCAGTGGATTTAGGTGAGACTGTGGGAAATGAAGTTTGCAGTTTTTGCATTGATTTATATTTAAATGATTTTTATATTGTTCATCGTTGGATGTTGTGACCAAATATTGTGGTTTTGCTTTCTAAGAAACTGAAGTCTGCAAGATAAAGAGAAAACTGAAAAAGGACAATGCTGCCTTTAAAGGTTGTGCTTCCTACAGTTTTGTTTTTGGTCTGCATAAGCAATAATTCATAATAATTAAATACGGAATTGTTTTTCTATTAATTTACTCTAAACGGTCTGGTGAATAAATCTTTCTTGTGTTTAGTTATAAAGAAGACCTCAAAGCGTGCACTTGAGCTTAATGTGGAGGACGTACCTCAACCCAGAAAAAAGGCCAAGCTTGGGGACGGTTTTAAATGGCAGGAGACATTAAAGGTTTGATTATTATTAAAGATTTTCTTTAGTTGTCGAATACAATCTGGTGATCAGAAGTATAGGTAGTGTTATTTGCCTGGCAGTATTAAATTGCTCTTCTGTAACCAAAGTTCTGTGGACAATTCAACAAAAGTTCCCGATCATAAAGGCCAAAGTAATTAATTTCATGTGTCTTTAGCTTGATTTAGGTATATACGTTTTACTGTAAGTTTTAATAGTAATTTTTTTTTTACTACTTTTAAAGGCACCGGCACCTGAACCCCCTGTCAGTATACAAAGAAGAAAAAAGCAAAAACCTGCTATAACTGAAAAAAGAAAAAGACCCAAAACACCAGTCTCAGGTAAATGTGCTAATTAGTTAGTTGCTTGCTCAATTTTTTGGTCATTTGAGGTTTTTTTTTATTGATTTTATTAATTTTTCTCTTTTGCTTTATTATTTGGCTCAGTGGAAAAGCCCCAAAACAAGGGAAGATGGAGGAAGATTAAAAAGCAAGACCACAGCAACCAGTTACCTTCGGTTCCATCCAAGAAGCAAAATCCATCAACCCAGGTAGTACTAAAGATATAATCATCTGCATTATGAGCCCACATTTATGATTATATCAGGGTTGCGAATTTCCAAAAAAATTAAGTTTAATGGGATTTAACAGGAATAAATTGTAATTAGCCTAGCTTAGCCTATAACATTGACTAGGTTGTGGAAAAAAAATCTTGCAGCCTAATCTTGAAACAATATTGGGTAAAACAATCAGATTTAATGCAATCTTAGTTAAATTTCTCCATTGCAAATTCCCCACTTACACACTCAACACTGTGCGTTGTTGAGGTTGCTGTATGCACAGTACATTCCTCCACAAAACACACCTATATGTTCTTGCATCCTGCATACAGAATTATGTTCAAAATGTCTGTGTAAGTTGCCTAAATTTATCTTTAAAAGATTATTGTGATCAAGCAAATATTTAGGTAAAAAAGTCTCTTCCTGTTGCACAATCCTCTTAGGCGGAATCCCCTTATTTTCCTAACTCATTTTGGCTTATGACCCAAACCTTTTTTTTTGTTTGTATATGCAGTTTATATAAATTTAAAGTTACTAAATTCCTGTTAAGTTTTCATAAAAAGTTTTAAATCTACCCCTTTGCAACCCTAATTCTATCATGTCAGTGTAAACGAAAAGCTTTAATGGCAAATACATTAGTTGTTAAAAATATAAAGCCAACTTTTTAAGGTGTGTGTGTATATAATATATAATATATATATGTGTGTGTGTGTGTGTGTGTGTATATATATATATGTTGCTGCAGAGCAGTTTAACCAAGCTTTTATTTCAATGTGATACAGACTTCATATCAAGACAGACCCGATTCTTCCACCGATGAAGCCAATGCTGCCCGGAAGGCCGAGCGTACAGTTAATAATAAAAAAGAGAGTGTGTGTCAGGTTAGTGCGCAGGTTAATAGTTTGATAAGATCTGTTAGGCTTGTTGTGTAGGTCTGTAAGCATTTTATCTCATTTTGGTCTGTTCAGGTTTGTGAAAAGATAAGTGAGAACCTAGTGACGTGTGAAGGACAATGCTATGGTTCATACCACCTGCAGTGTATGGGGTTAAACCAACCATCTGAAAAGGTGCTCTGTACTGCCTGCCGCACAGGTAAGAGACAATGCCTGGAGCCCTACACATTAGCAAGATGCTTTTAAAACTGTTATAAATCAAGTTTAAGTGTGTATTTAATGTTGGGGAAAACATTACTTTAAGTCGTATAAAAGTCACGATAAGAGTGTCTGATAAATTCTGTAAATGTAAATAAAGTAGTCTTTTGACATACAGTTCAAAGTAATGATTAAAGATTTATCCTTTATTATGTAAAAATCCCTATTTATTTGTAAGATTACCCAGGGGTTTAACCTACAGAGAGCATTGGATGACAAAACTTAGAGTTGGAGCTGTTTTGATGAGACGGATAAAAATAACATTTTGCTGTAATCTTTTTTTTTTTTTTTTTACTTGTCTGAAAGGGTTTGGCTAGATAAATCTGATTTTGTTTATTTTTGTTAGTTTAATCTTTTCCATATGTACACAACGTTTGGACTAGTAGGGCTGTGTAGTTAAAAAAAAAAAAAGACCTTTCCTTTAAGAAGGCTCTATTTAAATTTCGGTAGGTCGTCTAGCTACATTATCAGTAGTTCTGCACGAGTCTGTAGCTGGAAGTCAGCACTAATATAGTGAACAGTGAAACGGTACCGTTGTCCGGCTAAAGTCTTTTATAGCGCAATATTCTGTGTCAACTTTATTCCCATAATGAGTGTAAAGCTGTGGTATTGCAATGTGGCTAAAATATGTCAAGAGGAAATTTTATATCTTCTTCTATATCCAGCGTCACTGCATTAAAAGGCACTATGTCTTTAGCGAGGTAGCGGGTTATGGCGTTAGTTATCTCCTGGTGTGTTTGTAATGTCTTTTTATAAGCAGTAACAGCCGCAAACAATTCTAAAATTGTACTTTGTTTCTTGCTACTAGTCTGAGTGTCACTAGCAGTACTGAAAAGACAGCTTTATAGCAACACACTCCTCAAACAGCCGCCTGTGCTGCTTTTTTACTCTTGCAAATTTCATTTTCTGTTCGGTGTCTCACTTCGAAGACGAAATAATCCTATATTACAAACATGCTGTTTTTTGGGGGTATTAACTGGCCATATGATCCCTCTGACTTGAAAGAAGGCATAATTTAACTTTACTGCGCTTACCTTTTTTTTTTTTATTGGTGGTCGTTACACGCACATGGTCAACATTCTGATTGGCCGCACGAAGCTGTGCACACTCAGTTGGCTGGTATGACTGTCACTCAAAGAGGGAAGTAATGCATTTGCTCTGGGACTTTTTATATTGCTTTCACATCGCAGCCTTTTGCGATTAGCTGATTGCATCATTTTAAATCGCGATTCGATTTTAGTTAATCGTTTAGTCCTATAGACTAGTATTGTACACTTTCAGCCTTATACATCCCCAAATAGCTGCCTTTCCAGATTGTTAATCCAACCTTTCCATGTTGTTAATTGCTTTTTCTCTACATTGTGTTTCAGGAGTGCATTCATGTTTCACTTGTAAGAAGTCTGAAGGAGACGTGAAGCGCTGCAGTGTCCTGTACTGTGGGCGGTTTTATCATGAGACTTGTTTGCGATTAAGTGCTTTGACTATTTTTGATAACCGAGGATTCCGTTGCCCCCTACACACTTGCCTTAGCTGTCACTGCAGTGGCCGTGGCACAGCGAAAGCCACCAAAGGTACTGCATTCTCTCATTTATTTAGGACTTCTGCCGTTATATAGTAAGCATGCGTAGCTTTTTATTCTGTCGTAAAATAAATGTTTTCGGTGTATTCTTTAGGAAAGATGATTCGTTGTTTACGCTGCCCGGTAGCATACCACACTGGAGACCTATGCATAGCAGCAGGAAGTGAGATGCTGACGCCAACCACTATGTTATGTACCAACCACTTCAACCCGAAGAAAGGCTACAGGCATCATACACATGTCAATGTCAGCTGGTGTTTCATCTGCTCCAAAGGTAAGATGCTAATCATGTACGGCTTGTGTGGTTTAGTGTTTTGTTTGTTTTTTGTTTTTCTTTTTGTTTGTTTTTGTTTTTTCCTGGCTCGCAATTTAATAATTGCTTTTATTGTCCAAAACCGAGAAGTTTTCATTATTTCAGAAATAAGAATGGGTAATTTAATCTTTTTGTGAAAATAATATTTTTGTGTGTAACTGTGTAATAAGAGACAATAATAATGTGTGAGCTTGTTATCAAAAAGCAAAAGCATATATACATGTGATTAGTGCCCACATGTGTAATATGATCTCATTAAACAGTGCGGTGACTAATTTTTGTATGTGTAAGCAGGGGCTCCGAAAAACAGCCCTATACACACACCCCGCACCAAACGCATAATTGCGTTACCGCTAGTACTGTTGCTACTAATAAAAATTATCTCTGATCTCTAAGATCTCAAAGTGCATGGACCAAATAGGTGATCTATGTGATACAATTATCACAAGGAGGTGTCCTTACTTGTCGTCTGTCATTTTTTTAAATCCTGCATAGGCTAACACATCCATAATCACTGCTTTAAAAAGATTTTCATTTGTATTGTTAAATTATGTCTGTAGGTGGCAGTCTCCTTTGCTGTGAATCATGTCCAGCTGCCTTTCACCCTGACTGTCTAAATATCACAATGCCTGATGGCAGCTGGTTCTGTTATGACTGCCGTTCAGGCAAAAAGCCCAAGTACAGAGACGTCATCTGGGTCAAACTAGGCAATTACAGGCAAGTGTTGGTGCAAAAAAGGGAACCGAGGGACATATTCTAAACGTAAATTGATATTTAAATAATTATTTGATGACTTTTAAAACCCCAGATGGTGGCCAGCAGAAATTCGTCATCCTAAAAACATTCCTTCGAATATCCAACACCTACGTCATGAGATTGGGGAGTTCCCTGTTTACTTTTTTGGATCAAAAGATTACTACTGGACCCACCAGGGCCGTGTGTTTCCTTACATGGAAGGAGACCGGGCAAGCAGACACCAGAAGACTGGCATTGGCAAAGTCTTTAAAAACGGTAATAATAATTGCAGGTTTTTCTAAGTTTCAAAAAACAGTATTTTATTTGTCATTGTGTGTTTATCTGTTCTTTCCTGTCATGTTTTAGCTGTTCTTGAGGCGGAAGCTCGGTTTAATCAGATCAAAATAGAGAGAGAAGCAAAAGAAGCTCAGGAGAACAACAGAAAACCTCCTCCATACAAATACATCAAGGTATCAATTGTAAATGCAAGACATTATAAAACTGTCCCATCGTGAATAGCAGTAAACGTATCACGTGACTCTGCAGCTTTGATGCTTTTGCCTTTCTCATGTCCTGATCTGCTAATCTGTTTTCTGCAGGTAAACAAACCAGTTGGAGGCGTGCAGATTTACACAGCAGACATCTCCGAGATTCCCAAGTGCAACTGTAAGCCGAGTGACGAGCGGCCATGCAGCTTCGAATCCGAGTGTCTGAATCGCATGCTGCTATACGAATGTCATTCTCAGGTGTGTCCGGCTGGTGCGCGCTGCATGAACCAAGACTTCACCAAGCGCCTCTACCCTGAGACCAAAATCATCCGCACAGCCGGCAAGGGCTGGGGTCTCGTTTCTCTCAGAGACATCAAGAAGGTGCAAAATCCCACAGTTGTGGAATAACAATAAAATTCTTTTGGGATTATTTTATATTTATATTATTGTGTGTGTGTGTGTGTGTGTGTGTGTGTGTGTATCAGGGGGAGTTTGTAAATGAGTATGTGGGCGAGCTAATCGATGAGGAAGAGTGCAGAGCCAGGATCAAATATGCCCAGGAAAACGACATCACTCATTTTTACATGCTCACCATTGACAAGGTAAGCACCATTGTGTGTGTATGTGTGTGTCGGGGTAATGAAAGTAAGTCGAAGCGCAGTGAGATAATGAAGTAATTTAGCAGTGTAAGATCAGCGTCTGCTTTTACTGTACTGTAACAGTCTGCTGTGGCTGGACAACATGCAGTAGAGCTAGAGGAATAGTACTTAATTGGGAGTGTCACAGTTCAACACTCTGTGGCCCTACAGTAATAAATACTACAACTCTGCTTAATTTAATAATTAACCAAGTAAATGCTTTTTGAAAATAATTAGGATTCAATACTCACTGTAAGTGTCAGAATGTAATGGTTTGGTAGTCAAAAATTTACTGCAGAGATAAACTATTTTATACTTTGAGATGCAAAACACTTTGAGAGTTTAGCAAACTAGTAAGTATAAAAGGTTATTGTTTTAATAGTAAAAGTAATCATGTTTGCATATAAAGGATAAATCATGGCTTGTTGCATTTAATATGTTTTAAGTCTGGATTACTGTGTGTAAGTAGGATCGAATCATTGATGCCGGCCCTAAAGGGAACTACTCCCGCTTTATGAACCACAGCTGCCAGCCCAACTGTGAGACTCAGAAATGGACTGTGAATGGAGACACGCGTGTGGGGCTGTTTGCTGTGTGTGACATTCCAACAGGTTAGTTCAGAGGAAAGCACTGAGCTCTCCAGGGCAGATTAATTACAATACTGTAGAGCAGTGCTTCTCAATTATTTTCTTGAGGAAGAAGTAAACATTTCGCGCCCCCCAACTCTCCGCCGCAACTGTAAATAGTATTATTTGTCTGTAAAATTAAGTACACCCCTGCACAACATTGTGTCCTTATTAACATTAAAGAACTTACAACAAACAACTTACACAACTTGCAACAATGTTGTTTTTTTAGTCTGTAACAGAAAAGACTTAAAGTGCATCAATTTGCCTTAAATTAAAAAAATTGAATTTAAAGCGGGACGATTGTTGGCAATATTTCGCACCTTTATGCTTAAGGGTTTGGGTTTATCTGCACTTCATATCTCCTGCTCAATGCTGTGTGCTCTTGTTCGGAGCAAAAATCCCACTCCCTGCGGCAAAAAAAGCATGTTCCCTGGGGTCACGTGCCAAATCCCACCCCCACCCCCTGGGCGCCCCACTATTTGATAAGGACTGCTGAAGAGTCATGTCATTAATGTTCTTTTCATGTTACCTGATTTGTGCATGTTAGCTTAAATGATTAAATACTTACTTTGTTGGTTTATATTTCTAGGTACAGAGTTAACTTTTAACTATAACCTGGACTGTCTCGGAAATGAGAAGACTGTTTGTCGCTGTGATGCACCCAACTGCAGTGGCTTCCTAGGAGATAGACCCAAGGTCAGTCACACTTCTCTATACACTTACTTATTTTCATAATGTTTCTGTCTCAAGGTCCTGCATCGCAATTCGCTAGTAAGCCTCCCTGTCCCTGTGTACACGTTCCCTTAAGGGGACAGTTCACCCAAAAATGAAATGTCTGTAATTACTCACGCTCTCTTGTTGGGGCTCTTGTCACCACTTGCATGTTGCAATTCTTGAAGCCAGCAGTGTAGCCCATAGCTCCTTTACTCAAGGAGGAACAGAGGGGATTTTTAATTTATCCCTTAATAATGGTTTTATAAATAAAGTCTAATAAAGAGAGATTCTGGTGCTCTGCATCACAGATCACCCCTACTTCAGAACCCAAATCCAAACTGCAGAAGAAGAAACGGCGACGTGCACGAAGTGAAGGAAAGAAGCAATCTGAAGACGAGTGTTTCCGCTGTGGCGATGGAGGACAGTTGGTTCTGTGTGACCGTAAAGGCTGCACTAAAGCGTACCACCTGTCGTGCCTGGATCGAACCAAGAGACCGTTTGGTAAGACTTATAGCTCAGATTGAGTTGAGTAAATAAATATAAATAATTGGATTGGCATTTTAAAAAATTACAATTCCAACCCAAATTGCTATGCATTTATTACTGCTAATCCATAATATCATATCCCACATACCAGTTATTTAGCATCTTGATTTATATCCTGATTATAAATAATTGCTGTCTTTAAAGGTCTACGATTTTATTAAATGATTAAAAAAAAAATTAAAAAATAGGCCATCAACAGTTTTCACTTTAAACAACAGACTTGAAACACAATTGCTGATGATAAATTAATTATTAAACGTCCAAACAAAGTGTTTTACACAGTAATTTAACTAATATTTAATGATGGAGGTTCATTATTGTGTTTATACAAAATTTGTTGCCACCCTAGGTCTTGGGAGGAGGGGAAACGGGGTTTATTTTTGGAAATGAGGCAAATATAAAAGTAAACCTTTCGCTGTGATGTGACGTGCAGGTCGTTGGGATTGCCCCTGGCACCACTGTGATGTGTGTGGCAAACCATCCGAATCTTTCTGCCATCTGTGTCCCAACTCCTTCTGTAAAACTCACGAAGAGGGCATGCTGAAAACACACCCCACCAGCAACCAGCTATGCTGCCAAGAGCACGATGACTTGGACTTGCAGTCCACAGCAGTGCTCACCAAGAAGTCAGACATCGGAACTGCCAAACGTGGTCGCAAAGCCGGAAACGGTAACGGCATTGACCCTGCCATCAGGAAGAAGCGTTCCAGGAAACACTGTAACAAACAGCTGAAGCGTCACGCCGGTGAAAGCGTCACTCCTCTCTCGCCCCTTCCCTCCATACCCTAGCCATCATTCAGTGGGATTGATCTGAACGTAACTGAAAGCACTGTGTCTGATCAGGGAAGTATCTGAACACTGTAGCGCCCCAGGACACTGACGCATCAGGATCATCAGGTTCCACCCCTTTATTCAGTCTCTCACTTCTGCAGGAATCTCAACACCTCACAAACAAACACCTCACTACTACACAGAATCACTGAGGCCAAACCAATAGTTTTACATCCATTTTAATCTTTCAGATAGTTTCTTTTATTTTTTAACAGTAGAGATGTATATGAAAATTTACTGTATATGGAAGACCAAAAGTATAACAATATTGGAATTACTAATAGCATCCGGTTGCAAACGTGTAGTTTTTGTTCTTTTTTTTGTTTTTTGTAATTATAAAACTGCCCGTTGTACCGTTAAAATATAAGACACTATGGATAGCTGTTGAATTGTTTTTATAGTTAATATAGAGTGTGTTTAACTATAGAGCGCAACACATTTTTAGCACATTGTTAGCTCATTTTTTTTGAGTTTATGTAACATGCTAGAATGTTCAGTCTCTGCAAAGTCGACCTACTGAGAGATTAAAAAAGTAAGTTGAGTCAGGACCTTTCTTTTGTGCGGTTTGGGTGAAATAAATCCTAAAAGATGATTGTATCCCTGATTATTTGCTGATTGTTGCAGCAGAAGCATGACGTGTAACTTGGTGGCCAATGCTTTTTTTTTTTTTTTCTTCAAAGGTACACAATTCTGTGTTGTTTTTGTTTTTTTTTCCTTGTAATGGTTGATGTACCACATTTACATTTTTATGCCAGAAACTTACACAAATTAGCTGATATTAAAAGCACTGTAAAGTGTGGAAAACATTGCTTTTTCTGATACAATGGGATCTGTCATGATTGTTATTAAGTCAGTTCTTAAAGAGGACATGTTTGAAAAGCAGGAAAAAATGGCAACGTAAAGATTAGAGTGAGCAACAGGGCTGGTTGTTCCGCAGTCTCTGAATTCTATTGCTTCAGTATATTTGTTCAGTATTTCACAATGGAAACCCGAAACGACAACACGCCTGCCAACTAAAGCAAACCAATCACCGCAGCTATCACACAGTCCCGCCTCCCTGTATATAATCCACAGACCCCTACTGCCTCGTCATACTTGCTCCCCCCCCCAATAGAAGTTTTTTCGAAAGCTGTCCTTAGCAAACTTCAACTGTTCACCAACGAGGCAAGATAACATAACAGAGAGAGGAGGCTTTAGAGTGTACAAATACCTCAGGATTGTGGGAGGATAGGATGGCTAGGCTGTCACTGCTGTGTCCCCTGCTGTTTGAAGATCAGTAAGTGGAAGAGGAGGATGATGAAGTGCTGTCAAGCATAATCAAAGAATGAGAGTGCCATTCTCCTCCCGAATCAGTCCTGCCCTCTAAGTGCACAGGTGAGCTTATCCTCCCCTGTACAAGCAGAGACAGTTCTGCTGGAATTTCTGTCAAAGGGTGGCAGCAAAGCTGTCTACGAAATGGCCATGCCAACCAGCGGGACGGGGGCTGATGGACCTCTACAATGAAAAAAAATCACTATTCTCACCAGCAAGACAATTTGAGTTCTACGTGTTGCAGAAAGGAAACGTTTTAGGGATAATGCTTCCGAAACATTGTTTCCCCCCCTCCTGCCCACAGGGTTTGCTCAAAGGGAGGGAAACAGAGTTCTCTGTCGCATCCAGGCCAGGAACCATCAGTGCAGAGTGGGATTTAAAAAAAAAAAAAAAAACCCACAAAATATTAGCAGAGGGGAATATAACTTCACCAATAATAGATGCTGTTACACCGATTATTGAGGAAAGATGTAAGAAACCCCCCTTAGGTAACAAACTGTCACGCTCATGCATTTCATACAGCGGTGTAATAAAGTATAGTTCCAAAAGGGTGGAAATGGACTTTATCCAAGATGGGATTTTACAAGGTCTCAACAAGCACCTCAGAAAGTACAAACTGTTTTAAAAAGTTTAAAATACTTTCACACACAACGCCGTGTCGGAGTCTTTGTTACAGAGACGGGTTCTCCTCAGTGGATCTCCAGAATGCATACATGCTTTCACATAGATATTTTCCCTGCACAATAGAGCACATAAAAAAAAATGCCGTCTGGTATAACGGACTCCGAGGCATTTTTAATAAATGTGTGGAGGAAGCTTTAGGTCAGGATGGGTGGTGCCATAGGGCCTCATCTCTAAGAGCTGCCTCAGCCACAGAGTGCACAGAATGCATGAACGCTCTCGGTCACAGGAGATCTTTATAGTTTCTCAGGACAGGATGTCCACCATCCCTAATAGACTGGGATGCCATGTTCAAGGGCTCGAGCTAGAGCTACTGACTGTGTTTCTGGTCAGGATGGCCAATACAACAGTGATGGCATATATAAAGCGTCAGCCTGCTTCACCAGACGCTGATACTGTGGTGTAGCACCAACCTCCTGTCACTGCATGAATCTCCTGTCATTATGAACCATGAAGCCGTGCTCACTTCCTGCTTTTAGGGACCTACTCTCACAGTCACTAGGTGAGTTATTTCACCCTATTCCACCCCACAGAAGGTGTCTCTCTGGACTTGGCCTGTGAGAGGCTGGATTAAGATGTATCTGGGTTCAGCACTGAGGGTCATTGGAACCATTTATCACTTATGGATGTGACCTCCAAGAGGGATAGTCATGCTCTGGGCTCAATTCATGGGTGTTTCTCAGGAGAAGGGTTCTGCGGCTAGCTGGTAGGTCTTCACACACTTTTAATATTCTACAGACTGGATATGACAAGAAGCTTTGTTTGCCCTCTCGGTTCTGGAGAGTCCTATGAGGGGCTGATCCGCGTTAACGTTGGTGTGAGCTGGGTCAGGATCAGCTTTAGTCTGCTTCATTAGCATATCAGCAATACAAGTGTGGTCAATATCCCATGCTGGGATACCTGAATAAATGTTAGAAAGAGAACTTTATGTTGCTAACATAATCCCAGTTGCCTGATAATGAAGAGACGTATCTTACATTGTCCTCCTTGCCTGTGGATTAAAGAGTTTAATTTACCATCCCAATTCAGTCTCATCCCGTACAAATGAGTGGGACATTTTAATCTATTTTTGCTGTCGGAACAAAGATAAACTGCTGAGGTGCACTATACATTTTATTCGTGTGTGATTTGTAGTATAAAATGATTCCAAGACGTGCCATTGGGTCATAATTTTTACTTAAAGAACACTAAACACGGGCAGATCTGTGTATAAGGTGTGACAATTAAATTCCTTGAGTTCTTTTCGAACTCCTGTTAATCTGCTCTTGAAAATCTCTCCTGGACAGGGGTGCCCTCTTATGGCCACTCTTAGTATGATTTTACAGTCGGCAATATTCATCTATACGTACTGTAAATCTAATAATAAAAAAAGATGCTGTGGGTTCTAAAAAAAAATGTAGATTTAAAAAAAAAAAAAAAGAAATATTGTGCAAAACTAATAATAATAGTCAGAATAATTAGTAGTAATTAGTAATAATTCACCATTTAAATCATATTTTTCTGCATGGTGGCTTAATGGTTAGCACTGTTGCCTCACAGCAGGGGGGCTTTCTGTGTGAAGTTTGCATGTTCTCCATGTGCTTGCTTTATTCCTGCTACTCTGGTTTTTCCTCCCACGTTAGCTTAGGGCTATGTTAGGGTAATTAGTGATTCTAAATTGCCCATAGGAGTGAGCGTGAGTGTGTGTTGTGTGGCCCTGTGATGGACTGGCAACCTGTCCAGGCTTTCAGAGACGGCTGGGATAGACTCCATCAGATCCCTGTGACCCCAAATTAGAGTATAAGCGGGTAAAGAAGCAGAATAAATGAATGTTACATGAACCAGAAAAAAAAATAAGAACACCACAATACACTGTATTTATTTTTTATAATTTTTTATTTTGCCATGGCTTCTCTGGCCATCCTTATTAAAATTTCCTGGGGGGGCAAAACTGCCATTAAATTCGGCTGCACTGTTCAATTCTTCTGCCATCATTCGCACATGAAATCTTCAAGCAAAAGAAATGAGGGCTTCTGTTCAGTCCATATTTGCATTCAAACTATGCGTGTTTTTGGCTGCAAACTTCTTTCGTCATCCTGGACTTGATGCTGACCGTTATTATCGGCGCCTGTACCGTTCAAACAGTTCATTTCTTCATGTAATGTTCAACATATGTCTTTTAAATCAATGCTAAAATGTTATATCTGTCTCAAATCTTTACACACACACACACACACAGGTTTACGTCATCTTCAAGGGCAGCATTCGAGCACAAGCTACAATATATGAAAACACAGTCGAGGTTGTGTGACTCACCACCATAGCGCTACAGCCAGTGTAGGAATTTCTGGAATGAAATGATCATCCACTTCGTATATATATATATATAATATATACACACCACACAGTAGTTCCACAGCTATACAATAAAAATTCACGCTCGTCTGACACGACTCATGAGTTGCCCGAGTCATGAGTTAAAGATATTAAAATATTCAGCGGTTTAATGTCAATACAAACCAAGCAGAGCAATTAGAAAGATTCACATTTTAAAATACAACTTCAGGTTCGATCTGTTGCAGTTGAGCTTGTCGAGCTGAATGTAGCTCAGACATTGCCACTTTTGGTCACTTTTAAATCACCCCATGTGTTTAAAGGACACATGCTAATTTATGGCTCACACACAATGTGACCGGCAGTAAAAATGAAGCAAAACATTAATTGGCACATGTGCTCTGGATTTTAAAATAAGATATATAAATATAAAAAAAACCCAATAAAAATCAAGTGGAATTTTTAACAAGCTCGAGGGAGACTAGTACACACTGCTTGTTACATGTAGACTGTACAGTTACACAGCAAACACTTGCAGTTCTTAGCATGTTAATAAAGTGTTAATGAAACCTAGAACGCAGAAGTGCACATGATTCGCTATGTCACATCAGTCCATCTGGAATTCAGCAGCAAGTCCCAGTTTAATATCTACAGAAGATCCAGGAACAAGTCACGAGCACACCGAGTGTACAGTAGTGTTAACACATTGATCCAGTGTTCACATTTATCTGTGTGTATAAAAAACGAGTGAGATAGTGTGTGCGCGAGTGAGATAAAGAGAGAGAGAGAGAAAGGAAACCCTCAGAGGAAGTTTATCAGTGATCCTCTTTGTCTCTTCCTCCTTTTTTCTCTCTCTCATCCTGCAGTGCAGTACCCAGTTTTTTAATGAGGACAGACAGGACTTTATCCAGCGGATCCATCACACCTCTCTGAAGCCACTTCGGAATGGTGGTTCTTGCGTGATGGAAGCCGAGCTTCTGCAGGATGTAGTCCACTCCCACTGGATCAATCTTACGTCCAGTCCATGAAATCAACCTGAAAATGTTCAGACGGCATTCCATCATTTATCGGCTCATTGGCTCTGTGTTTGATTAATCTTACTGGACATTAATTCTTAAGCAGGATACGAACAGGTTTAATCACAAATCAGAAGGATGTTAGTTCTAAAAATTTAGCAATTTCAGGAAAAGTTTGTATCCTACGCACGCTTTTGACCGCACGTCCGTATCTAAATAAATTAACTGACAGTAGAGAATAGAAAGAGAGAGAAGTCACTGCATTTTAATCAATAGAACATGTATTAAGGTTAAAAAAAAGCACGATCTGGCAAATGGATAGTCAGGGCTACATCAGCAGATTTATCGCTATTATCTGCACAACCGCGACACAAAAAACGCACAAATATAAGATTTGCTACAACTCCGAAGATGTGTGCTGCATCCGAAATCACACTTTCATACTATAGTCGCTCGGAGTGCAACAGTGGCATGTATACATGATTACGAAGTACAATGAAACCTTTACTATCTGATGAGTCTATGGGAGAGATATGTGATATATATATATATATAGAGACAGTGCAGAACGAGTACTGATCATTTCTATTTAAGTAAAAGTATTGCTACTATTAAGAAATAATTCACTTAAATACAAGTACTGAAAAATAATATAAATCAAGAGTAAATAAATATTGTATTAAAAAAACTACTTAAGTTACCAAGTATTTCAGTGTGTAAAATGTGATTTTAAACATATCTAAAAATACATTTTGCAAGGCGGACTTTTTCGAGATAAAAGACGTTGTGCGGAGAGCTAACCGCAAGGCTTTAAATATATTATAACAAACTTTTTTCTCTCTTCAATGTTTTTGTCACGTTATTAGATAATTTCTGATTCGGAACTACGGGAAGCACAGTGGCTGAGTTCTTAGCACTGTTGCCTCACAGCAAGCAACAGCTTTTACACAAGCTGCAATTCTTGGAACTTCAATGCCAATGACATGCAGTAAGCATCTAACCGGAATTGCAAACAGGAATGTATATCTACCAAGAAAAAGGGTTCCTTTATTATATACTGTGCTAGACGGCTTAAAATAAGCATGGACAGTATCCTTCATGTTGATCTTTCCTAGTTGTAAGAGCGAGCAGTGTTAAGTTACCGCAGTGTGGGCTCCAGATGCCAGGTGTTGCACAGAAACTCCCTCCAGTCCACAGTGGTATAGTTCACTCCATCTTCTTTAGGCTTGTCCTTCTCAGCTGAGCTGTCCTCCTGTAACGCTGTGGGGCTCTTCTGACCCGGCCGGGATGCAGACAAGCGAGGTGCAAACAAAGCTGCAGCACACACACACACACACACACACACACGTTGCTTATCGTATAAAGTGTCATTAATAGGCTGCACATTTTACTGTAGCAGTTTATCATTGGCAGCTGATAAAGTTGATTAGACAACTAATATCACGTGTGCCACCTTTTTCTTTTTCCTTTAAATATGCAGAAACCAGATCGTGCAGGAAAATGATGAGCTCGGCGTCCATGGTAACACAGATGTGATCAGTGAATTCAGTCACCACACTGCACTCCACTTTGGGCTTGCTGCTGGGATCTACATAAACATACATACATACATACATACATACATACACAGACTGTTAAGCTCAGATTTGTTGTTGTATGAAGTGGGAATAGTTTTTGTAGCACACAAGCGGTGGCTGTACCGCTGAGGGACGGCTCCTCTGGATCCTGAACATGGATCGATTTAAAGTCCAACTGCATCCTGGGCAAAGCAAATATGGTCTCAGTCTCGTGATTGTAGCTGGATGAACCACGAAATCCACTTAACAGACTAGAGCTTTTAGCAGCAGCTCCACTGTCCGAGTTATTCGCATCCACATTCCTCAACAAATTCAGCTCTGTAAAAGGGAATACAGAACGAATGTGACAAGTACAGGTATTAAGCACTTTAGGGTAAATAAATAAAATAGATATATAAAAAGACACATTGCAGCAGAAAATAGCTATACTGATTACACCTGTCAAAATCACTAAAATAAACGGCAACAACAAAGCCCGGAGTTCGAATTCCTCCACAGGCTTTCTAGCTTTTATTTTTATTATTATTAATTCAAGATATTTACTGAAAAAATACAATTATACTTTATAAAATGTCCTAAACAAGTTTACATTTTAACTCTACTGTCATTAAGGTCAAGCTACTTTATCCAAATATGTAAGCCAACTCTAAATATCTAGGCAGGGTTTTCTACCTTCGTTCCTCATGGCTGTGACGTAGTTAAACCATTCCTTAACCGTTGCCACTCCATGAGGTGGGTTCTCATGCCGACGACGGGTTACCTTTGTGATGGTTGCCATGGGACTCTCTAGTGCACCACATGGCTTGGTCACCATTGTGTTGTGTCCAAGGTGAAAGTCTAGAGTCTGTACAATATAAGTGGAGTCATCACTGGAACCTGAGTGTGAATAAGAGAGTGAGTGAGAGGTTAAGTAAACCAGCAAAAGAGTGAGTGAAAAAAAAAGTGAGCGTGTGTGAAAAAAAGTGAGCGTGTGAGAAAGAGTAAGTAAAAGAGTGAGTGCAGGGAAAAGTGAGTTAGAAAGTAAGTGAGTTAGAGACAGAGAAATGAGTGAGTCATTGAGTCATAGTCAGTGAGCGAGTGAAAGAGTAACAGTAAGTGAATGAGTGCGAGCGAGTTAAAAAGTGAGTGATAATAAGTAATAGATTAAGTGAGTGAGTGAGTGAGGAGTGTGAGAGAAAGACTGAGAGAACGAGAGAGTAAGTGAAACCGTGAGTGAGACAGTACGTAAGCGTGAGTGTGCATAATTGTGTATATGAGAGAGAGAGAGAGAGAGAGAGAGAAGGTGTGAGTGAGTGAGTGAGCCGTGCTCCATTTGTGTAATATTAATTAAATTATGTAATTATAATATCTCAATGTTACCTATGCAAGTTTCAGTACCATCCTCCCAGATCTTTTGTGCTTCAGTCCAGAAGGCAATGTTGGGTTCCTCAAGGTGGAACAAAACCCAGGATTTGGAGCGGAAGTTGGGTCCATGAAAACACGCCAGGGTCATGTGGTTGCCATGGAGACTCATTGAGCCCCCAAGCTGCACGGCATCTTCAGGAAGCGGCATCTGGAAAAGCGAGATGTGACAGCCAGCCACCATTTTTAGCACGGCAGGCCAATGCCGATGATGAGCCGCGTCCATGTCTAAAAAAATCAGAAGTGGAAGAGAGGGAGGAAGCCAGAGTGAGAGAGGAAGAGACACATTATTAAAAGCATCTCAGACGGTATGCTTTTCAAACACACTGTCTACAGCACACACGCATGAACTCACAGAGATCAGCAGCTCCTTTGTCTATGTTGGGCACCGGTGTTTTGGGGGGCAGATAGGGCCCCGGGCCCCAGGTGGACAGGGCACGCTTGCTTGTGTCAAACTGCTGAGTGAAAAACTCCTGCAGCTTCATGCCAATCTTGATTAGATCAGGAGTGGTGGAGCGAGAAATAATCACCTGGAAGATATCCCACTGCAAGTCCCCATGCACAAAGATCTCACTGCAGGACACACACACACACACACACACACACACACACAATTAAAAAAGGGAAAAAAAAGTAATTATTGTGACGATAATAAAAAAAGTAATTTATTGGTATAAGGTTTTGGGGATATATATATATATATAAATGTAGACAGAATAGATAAGTTGGTATATCTTTCATTACTTTTGGCATAGTCATTGCTGCCGGAGTTGTATGCAGCCTTTAGACAGTTTGTCTCTGCTGAGGGAGAAGGAGTTTTTACCTTTTCTCCGATGGACTGGCATCATTGCATAGATTGACCTTCCACTCATCCTGCAGCTGCAGGTCGGCATTACTGAAGATCCCCATCAGTATGCTAGAGCCCATGTAGTCAAGCCGAGCCTCTGTTGAGCCCATAGTGATCTGAATCTTGTGGCTCGGCTGCTGATTAGGGTGTTCTGAAATATGGGCTACAAGAAATGGAACGATAAAAAGGTCACCAAGCTTCCCAAATGCTCAACAAACACAGATTAAGGATATAGGGTTAGGGTTAGGGTTAGGGTCTAAGACTGTTTTTAAAAAAAAATGACTACATTTTCCAAAAACAAAAATCATACTCAATCCAGAAAATAAAGTATGAAATGAAGTTGATTTAACAACATTCCAGAAAGGTTTTGAAGTCTTTAATTCATCTAAAGCGATTGAAGCGTGAACTTACAGACCATCTCGAGTGTATTCACATCTATGTTTCCTCCCACCACTCCTCCTTTAGAGTCCAGTTTGGAGCGTCCCAATCCTACAGCCATGCTGATCTCCCGATCTCTATTACTGCCCACCGACAGACGCCCCTGACTCTTCAAACCACTTGTTGTCCAGCTACACACACACAAACACCAAATTTGTGTGTAAGTATTTTTCCATACTAGCATTTTTTTTCCCCCCAGGGACTATTAAGGCAGATGCCGATAATCTGATTTAAAACATTTGGTGATAAAAAAAAAAAATTGTAATAGTAAAATGCAAAGTCCTTTAAAAGGTTGCTAGGACAGGATGGTGTAATATAAGTTTGCATTTTTGACTTATTAACATTAAAAGAACATGTTTATACATGCACTTTATGTTGCTAGGACACTTGTCCCCTAGTCCTTAGTTGATTTTTAAGTAGCTTTAAGTAGCTTTATCATTTGTGTGTAGTGTAGGTGGGCCTTAGGAGTGGGTTCATACGTGTTGTTGCCCATGACGTTGCTCATGTTCATTTGAACAGTAAGCTGTTTGAGATTGATGGCGAACACCACCAGTGTCTCCCATGGTGATCCATGCTGTGCTGTTGCCTTGTTGTTACGGATAGATGGAGTGGATGTCTTGGTAACAGAGTCTACTGTAAAAGACAACATGATTAACCAAACGACAGCCAGGTATAATTCAGTAAAGAGAAGCAGATGTTTTGGTTTTTTTTGCCACCTCTGCGAGGTGCTGAGGAGTCAGACACACTGCGGGTGCGTCCTGTAGCAGGAGATTTGAGGAATGTGTGGCTGGGTGGGGTGGAGTCATTAAATACACTGGTGGAGGGGTGCTGGGCTGACTGGCTGTCCCATGTCCTCCAATAGGCTTTCCGGCTGGACTCAGGGGACAGGTGCTGGGCTACGCTTTCTGCCGAGTCTGGAGTGGCTGGTCCTGATGCTAAACACACACACACACACAGAATCAGACGTGTGTAAAGGTAAAACAAAACTAAGTTAAAAGCATTTCTATTAAAAGAAACATGTAAGTGTTTGAGAACATCATATCTGACCTGGTAGATTGATAGTCTGATCTCCTAGAAACAGTCGCCTAGCAATGCTGCGACGGTACCAGGCCCGCGGGAAAGCCAAGATCTCACTAAGGCGTCTCATGTCATACTTAAAGGACGCTGAGCCAATATCACACACCGCTAAAAAAGAACACACAAATTCCGTGCCTCAGTTTTCAGAATAATAAGAGTTTATAAACATTTCATTACATTTACAGGATTTGGCAGACGCCCTTATCCAGAGTGCCTTACATTTATCTTATTTATACAACTGAGCGGGTTGAGGACCTTGCTCAGGGGTTCAGCAGTGGTGGCTTGGCGGAGCTGGGAATCGAACCCACAAGCTTTGGGTTGGTAGTCCAACACCTTAACCATGAGCCACCATTTTCCACCATGAGCCACCACATTACAGTTTATTAACTAGGATTTGGTAACTATGATCTGCACAAATTGTTTGTAACCTTCCAAAATTTTGACACACCACCCGAATGCTGCGCTCCCTCCACTGACTTCCAATAGCTGCAAGCATCAGACTCAGAACACAGATGCTTGCCTACAAAGCCGAAGAAAGAGAAGCACCCTCTTATCTTAAAGCACTCATCACTTCTACTAGCATCACACTGCGCTCCCGCAGATCCACAAGCACTGCTCAACTAGTCCCATCATCCCCCAAGGCTGCATTTAAACTGCAGATCTTGTTGCAGAAACAAGAGGAGAGCCCTTGTTGCAGCCTGGCCGGATGTAGCATTATTCGGCAAGTTATAAATATCTTTTTTTTTTATTGATAGTGTGCTATTTTTTCAAAAGTTTATAAAAAGTTTGCAGATAAAACAAATTTTAAGTGAACAAAATAATCAATCAATATTAAAATACACAGTTGCGCCAAGATATATATACACTATCACTTAACGTCATGTGCCACTGTCTCTTATTCAAGCTGTATGAATCGCATTGACAGATGAAAAGGCGAACTGTTTGCTTACATAGGAGACGCTAATGCACGTTTCAGATTCATATCCGATTTATTTCCACATATAAATGAGGCCTGAAAATCGATCTAAAAATATTGGAGCCCATGTGATTTTTTTTCCTGCTTCCCCGATTGTCAATCATATCCGATTAGAGGAAAAAAATCGGAATTGGATCACATGATGCAGGCAGTATAAATGCAGCCTAAGACGCAACATGAGAACAGCAGAGTCACTGACTGACAAGAGACACTTGAAGACCCACCTCTTTCTCAAATACATTGCTAAAAAAAACTTTTTTAATAGTTTTTTTGGGTTGTTACACTTTGTTTTGTGATCTAGCGTACCAGCATCGGTCTGTTCAATGAGGAGACTCGCAGCACTTTTGTACATCGGTCTGCATAAGGGCATTTGCTAAAAAATGGAAATGTAAAAGTTTTCACAACTGAAAGACAAGCTTGTGTTACTGTACCTGAAATGTTAATGAGGGTAGTGTCCATCTTTCCCGCCTTGCTGGCAATCGAAGTGTCGAAAAAGGCGGGATATCCTGTACGCCTTATTCTGGACAGACTGACTTTAACAAACTCCAGATTGATGGAGAGTGAATCCTTCCTGCCTGTCACAGATGTGCTTTCCTCTTCTACAGCTCCTAAAACAAGAATATACAACATCTCTAGTATTGATGATGGCAGAACTAAACCGTAATGGCTTTTCTAAATTCTATATGGGTAAATATCAAAACACTGTTTTACGTTTGTCACTTACCCAGTGTTCCTGGGCCAGGTGGCAGTCCAGTCACAGCAGACTTCTGTTTGCCAGCTCCATATGGATGGAATACATAAAGGGAGAAATCTGACATGCAAGCTGTGAAACTTAGTCCTGAGGAGTTAATGGCTGGGCCTGATAAATCCGACTGACTGCTGCTATGACGACTCCGCCCCAGAGGGCTACCTAATGCCAAAGACGGACCTGAAACAAATGCACTAATAGCTATAGTTACAGTTCACTAAAGAACGAGCTATAGAGTTACATACATACAAAGTTAAAAGCTAGATCCTTCTACCTTTGTTGCCAGGCACTTTAAGGTTACTGTGCACAGAAGGAGGTGTGGAAGAGGGAGCGTGCTGAGTGTCAGCAGGTTGGGTGGAGCCAGGAAGTTCCAGCTCACCCCTATTGGAGGAGAAAACCAGGTCCAGAGAGGGTAGCTTCAGCATACACTCCACACGAGACATGGGCAAACAGCTGAACCGGATCTGAGACGGCTAAATAAAAAAATTTAATTGTAACCACAAACAGCTAAAAAAAACAGCTAGTATAAAAATTCTTTTTAAAAACGTCAGCAAGCAGTTTATATACACACTTGCTAAAAACTACACTAGTCTTGACATATTCTGATGCCAGAACAGCTGTTTCTTTATATCTACCTGTACTCGGACATAGACCACCACATCCACAGGGAATGAAGAGTATGGAGAGGAAGAGGCTGAAACCAGCGAGACCTGAGACTCCTCTAGCGGATCCACAGAGTCAAAATGGCCAACGTCCTCCTCTGGCGCACTCATTGCTGCTTACACAAAATATCATGCAGTCATTGTTTAAATAAATTAACACCAGCTGGCCCAAGGCATAAGCAAATTAAGTGGGTGCTAGGGCCCCTGTGGCCACCAGGGGGCCCCAAGAGTACATAAAATGATAGATAGTACTTTGGTAATTATACAAGAATGCAGTATTCAATAAAAGAAATCCTTAAACAAAACAAAACATTAGTATAATGTAAGCAAGACAGGTACAACAAATAAAATTGATAATGGTTGTGTTAGATTTGTAGTGCGCGAATAATCAAGGATTGGCAATAATTTGTTATATAATAAAGTTATGCTTTGGACTCCCTAAAACCTCGGCCAGGCACTGATAACACTTATAGTAACATGAATACTACTTGCGTAAACTCAGTGCACAGTGTACTTACTTGTATAGTTCCTGTCCACTGGGGTAATAGGGATGGTCTCCAACGCTTTTTCAAGAAAGTCCAACAGGCAAGGGCTTATAACCATTTCCTCTGGCAAAGTCTGCAGAGCCACCCATGCATATAACTTGGCAGTCTTCACACCACCACTCGCCTTGCCTTTAGCTACAGATAAATACACACATTAAGGACTTTTATATTTATGTATTTCCTCATCACTTTACTTGTAAAAGCCTCTGGAGCCTCTAGAGTAACTGAAGAGTGCACAGAGACACAGACCCCACAGACACAGTTAAGATGATTAGCGCTTTGTAATTCCAGTAGGTCCAGTTAGGAAAGCTGGGGCCAGGGGTTTTAAAGCACATGCACACATTCGATCATGTGAAGCACAGACTACTGATTTTACAAAGGCTATATTTTATTATAGTTAAACTCTAAACGAAAAGCAAATATCACAAAGCTTTTCATGCGATGTGAATGCAGCCTAAGACGGAAGGTCTGCCTTAAGACTGTTCTCTGTTCTGGCACCAACCTCTTTCTCGAATACCTAGCACTTAAAATAAAAAAAAGTTTCTCTTTTCCTTGTTTTTTTTTTTTTTTTTTTTTTTAAACAGTTTTAAGACTATCAATGCTACATACTATATTTCATTAAAGTAAAAACGCTAAAATAAAAGCAAATATCACAAAGCGTTTCTAGTTTTATATGACTTTTTAAAAAAATATAAATTCTACTTAGTACTATAATATATGCCAGTGGTTTCCAAACTTTTTTGTCTGAGGCCCAAGAAAATATATTTTGTCAAGTTGTTGGTCAACCAGGGGATAATGGATAAAATTAATGCTCATACTATATTTGATATTTAAAGGCAATGGACGAAGATTAAATGATTATTTGATATGTCTGTATCATATTTAAAGGTCGAATGAACACTTTCTTAAGGCAGAGAACTGCCTCTGATCTGGAACTGGATTTTTTTTCCTGCTTACACTGCTATTAGTGAAATCCGATCTGTGCCATATTGGAGGGAAAAAAAAATCAGAAGTGGACACTTGATACATGTGCGGCCAATACTGTGCGGCCAATATGACGCGACCCCCCACAGACCTCACTGAGGGCCCATTGTGGGTTGGGACCCCCTGTTGGGAACCGCTGGTATATGTGATGTGATATCAGGCACGTGGCTCTTTATGCACAAAGTTAACTTCACTCGAGCTGTTTTATTTCAGAAAGCGTCAATGTTAGAGCGTCAATGTCGTGCCGAGCCACTCCCACGCTAATTAAAAAGCAGCCATAAATAGATAAGCTGGCCAAACAAGCTGGCCTATGTGTCATGCTTAAGGCCCCAGCTGATGCACACACAGAGGGGAGGTATAAAATAAACTGTATGTACCTGAGGGCAGAGGAGGGGGAGGAGGGGACAGGAGTGTGTTAGTCTTGCCAGGGGCCATGGCCACAGGGCCAGGCAGGTCTCTCATACCATACAGCTTGGATTCCTTGGAGAGGGTTCGGGGTAAGGACGAGCCTCGTGAGGTGTTGGGCGAGTCACTCTTTAGGGTCTTGGAGTTGTAATGTAGCTGTAAAGACATGGTGCATATCCAAATAAACTACAAAAATTCTTTTGGACACTTACATTAGTAAGAGTTCATATGTATAAATATGTAGCTGCTGACCTTAACGTCCACTCCTGGAATGTAGAAGATTGTGGTCTCAATGTCACCACTCTTGCCTTGGAGTGAGGACGGAACTCTCTTGGCACTCAGCATGCTGGAGCTGGAGGTAAAGCTGGGCTGCAGTTTGCGCCTCTTTGGAGGAGATTCCTGATCCAAACTACGTGAGCTTCGATCGCAACTTCTATGGGGGATGAAGTAGGGGGCTTTTAAAACAGACACTGACTCAAACGGTGTGCCATTTGCATTCTCTGAAACATATTTTACCTGCGCATTGCAATCTCCTCATGTTCTAGCAGCTGTGCGCTGGGATGCAAGACACACTTTCCACTGTCAATCTCCACACGTATATCAAGCTCAAAGTCAATGTTCCGCTCGTTTGGTGGTGTTACTGCTCCACGCTGAGAAGGTGTGGCTGGCCACCGCTCGCTAAACAATGCTGCTAATGCTGATGACTTCTTTGGAGATGATCTGAGAAACACGGATACACGTTATGAGGAATAGAATTTCTATCCCAACGAAAAACATTACAAACATTCTTTGATGTTCCTGTCGCATTGTTTCCACCCTCTCTAAGTCTGCATAAATTGCAGAAAATGTGGTGTCTTTGCTCACATGTCCTTTGGTTTATTGTCAAATAGTAAGAGGTGCAACCTGCAGAGGGCTTTACCTTACAGTCCTTTTGTTAAATGTATTGAGTGTGAAACTCACCCTGGTCGGCGGGGATAGCTTTGTGCTCTCTCGCGGTCAAACTCATCATCTTTATCCGAGTCCTCAGACGAAGAGGTAGACAAGTCGTCACGGCGACCGTCATCGGGCTGGAAGGGAATGCTGGGTGAGAAGACTTCAGGTGTGTTGGGTGTACTGAACACAGTGCTTGATGGATAATGGTGGGCGGAATCATCAGTGGCGACAGACAACAAGTCCATCTCTGTCTCCTCCGGGAACTTTAACAACCAGTGATACAGTTAGGATATCTACTCATCCACTTATCTAGATATGCAACCTACAGTCTACAAAAATGTTGTCAGTCTTTTCCCTGATCGGGACTATCTACAAATCTTTTTACAGTAAGCCTGTTTGATTATTTTGCATCAACAGGGTTTTGCTGTAAATACACTTGGACCTAAGGAGTTTATTTTAAACCTAAAATATAACTATCAAAATAAAATCTATCTATTTATCAACATCCATTATGTTCCAATATCGCAAAGGAACAGACCTCAAATCTCAGTTTATTTATAAGAAAAACTACATCATTAAACTTAAGGATTTAGTTGATGGTAGTTTAACCGGTTAACATCAGAGTAAGTGTTTTACCAATTCGTGCACCATTTGCAACCCACCAGAGGAGAGAGAGAGAGGAAGCAATGGAAAGACAGACAGATGAAAAGGAAGATATGGTAAGATTTAACGAGACGGACGGCAATGCACCACCATGTAAGGTGGGTTGTGAAAGAGTGATGTGGAGTGGAGTGATGTAGAAAGCACAAAAATCAACCAGAAAGACAAAACAGAATGACACCAGGACCATTGTATGTGTATGTCCATGTACTTAAGAATGTGAGAGAGACAGACACACTTCAATTTTTGTGAAATTGTAATCAGACAAGCAAAGCCAGGGGCGGACGTGCTGCAGCTCCATTTGTTTTCTACAGAGACCTTTGATTTGATTTTGGTTATAAAGCAATTTTAACAACAAGGCAATACCTTAAAGACAGAGTCGGCTGGACTTTGAGGGGGTGGAAGTGAAGATTGTAGGGTGTCCAGGGCCACATTACTCATCTTAAACATAAATAAATGCATGAAGATCCCAAAAGAAATAAAAACACTGTGTGTTCCAGTGTAAGGTTCCGCCAACCAAACACAAGTAAAAAAAATGAACCTTCCTGTACAGGACGTATGCACTGGGCACAACTAAAAGGAAAAATTAGAGCTAAACAAAGATCACTGAATTAAAAAATGTGTGTGTAGTAAAAAAAAAAAACAAAACAAAAAAAAAACAGCTTTACCAAAAAAAAAACATTAGGATGAGGTTTTGTACTATTAATAGCTAATAAATGACACAGAGCTATAGCAAAGCATACATTCGCAATCTCACATATATACACGCAGATATTATTACCGTGTCGATATTGAAGGTTACCCTTGGCCCTGGAGATGCAGCTTCTACTTTAATGTCTGGCAGATCCTCCAAATCACCTAGTCTAGAACTTGCAGAGTAAAGACAAATAAATAAACATATTGTATAAGACCATCAGCTTGTTCTTCAGGTCAGGCTAACACTGTATTCAAAAAAATGTGTATACCTCTGCCTCTCTATCCTCTTCATGGCTGGTCTTCCTGCAGCCGAGATGCTCTTGGATCTATTGTAACTTGGCTTGTATCCCAACCCCCATTTATCCTTCAGAGATGCTGCCTAAAACACAGATTAAAATCAACTGTTTGATGAGAGTGCATGCACAGTAGCAAACTATACTTATGGCAAATGAAGTCCTCACCCTCATACTGGAGCGCCGGAGTTTCTTGCGCACATCTCGGCGGATATCGTTTACTGCGACTGATTCCAGCTGCTGATAGCGCTGGATTTCCTGATTTATTGTCCCCTCACTGGCTCCCAGTTTTCTTAAGAAGAAAAAAAAGGATTGGTCATTCACGCTGCGAGTTTACTAAAGGATTTGACTTACTGAGTCTCTGATTGTCTTACTTGAGGTCATCAATAACTTTGGCTTGCTCATTAAGTTCCCTAATGTCCACCAGACGCTTGGTGAATTTCCGTCCCCGGGCATCAACGATCTGATTACCTGTTACAACCTGTCTGCGTGGGTCAATGGACTCCTGGATAAAGTAGAGAATGATCAATACAGAGTCAGTATAGAAAAGTGCCCTGCCTTCTGGTGCATGCATGCATAGAAAAAAGAAAACCCCTAAAATAACAACCGCACACAATGCTCCCTGTAAGGTGCATGCTGAAGCATTTTCCCCCACACACTTATTATACCACAAGAATTAAACACCACCACACGCTGATTGCTGAAATACACGCCATTCACACACCCTTACACAAAAGCATACCCCTTTTAACCTTATAGGATAATGGGAAAGGTGGACCAAAACGATCGGTGGTTGGTCACTGATTTGTCAGAATGAGGAGGGTCAAGAGTAAGAAGATCCAGAAAAGTCAAACCTGCCCCTACAGCTCCAATGCCTGGACACCTTTAATATGTGTGCATTTAATTTTACTTGGAAAAATAATCAAGATAAAAGCAATGTCCAGGGGGGTAAAAAATTTTCAACAGGTCCAAAATAAATAATAAAACAATGATCATTTCACATGTGTTTTCGATTAAGTTTTGTTTTCAAACAATATTCCACCCCAAAACAAGGCAGATGCAGGGGATACAGATGCAGAGTAAGACAGGTCAAGAAAGACAGACAGGAAGGGAACCAGCCAGCTGAGAACTCTATAGTACATACACAGCCCCACGATAAGGGTCTAGGGTGTCTAGCTGTTTGCGCATTGGCAGAAGGAGGCAGTCGAACACTTCTCGACTTGGCCCGAGTGATTGAGCTTGCAGTGGAAGCATCCCGAAACTCAGTGGTTGTTGAAGGAGAGAGAGGGGACAGCGTAGGGTTAAGTCCCAGAATGCTGTTCACCAGCCGCTTCTTGAATGAGAGTCTGGGGCTGACATCCCCTTCCACACACTGTAAACAATGGCCACATACACAGTTACAGTGAGGGAAAAATGATTTTATACGCTTTTGTACGTTTGTCCCCTGACAAAGAAATGCCCAGTCTAGAATTGGTTTATTCTAACAGTAAGAGACAGAATAACAAAAATATCCAGAAAAAAAACCCACATTTCATAAAGTTATAAACTGATTATTTTAATTAGTGAAATAAATATTTGATCCCATATCAAATCAGCAAGATTTCTGTCCTAAAGGGACTCTCTTAAGGGGAGTGCTCCTAATCTCAGCTTGTCACCTGTATGAAGAAGCAATAAATCAATCAGATTCCAAGCTCTTCACTGTGGACATGATGAATAAAGAGCTGTACAATAATATCAGGCACAAAATTTCAGACCTGCACCAGGCTGGAATGGGATAAGAGACCATCGTCGAGCAGCTTGATGAGAAGGTGACAACGGCTGGTGAGATTATTCTCAAATAATCTGCAGCACCCAAAATGTCCTCCTGCTTAAGAAAGCAGGCCGTCTGAAGTTTCCCAATGAACATCTTTAATGATTCATATTCAGAGTCAGATGAGAGCAAAACCGAGCTCTTTAACAAGAAACGTCTACAAGAAACGTCTGACCTCTGTGATTACCTAGTATAACAAGTGTTGTTTTGCAAAATTAAATTACTTTTGGAAAATGTGATTTTTCCGGATGTTGTTCTTATTATTCTCACTGTTAGAATAAACCTAACATCAAAGTTATGAACTGATCTTTTTTTCTGTCAGTGGGCAAATGTACAAAATCAGCAGGGGATCAAATAATTTTTTTTCCTCACTGTATACCAAACACACTTTTTACAAACATAAAAGCATTCACATAATTCACAATAGTGCACACAAAAAAAACAAATTGGCACAGATTCTCATATCACTGTAACCACAAAGGTAGAAAAGCACAAACAATTAGCTTTAAAGGATCACATGAACTAAATACACAACAGAGACATCCACCAGTACCAGCACTGTTCCCAAACACCCGATACACTAACCATGTGGATAGTGGGGGACATATCGTCACTTTCATCCTCATCTGACAGGTCAGCCATGTTTTCTGAGTTCAGGTCTGCGATGTCATCTGCGTCTTCTTCACCAGTCATTGAGGTGAGTGTGTTTCCCAGAGCACTGAGGCGCTTGCCAATATTGGGGTCCATGTGCACGTCTATCCCACACATCTTCCACAGAACATTTAGTGTCCATGTTCCTGCACTGCTGCTTTCTGCGCAATGGATAGTTTGTGGTCAGAAGGATTAAAAGCATACAATGGCACCAACACACATGGACACATGCATGGCCCTACATGGACACCCCTACCTGCAGAGGCTTGGCCTGTTGTTCTCGAGCAAACTTCATATGTACCATCAGGAACAACGCCTTAAAAAAACCCAGATATTTTTCCCATCATTCACACATTTTCTGTTTAATATTCACATTATAAAGTGTCACCGTATTGCTACTCACAGGCATTCATGACCAGATCTCCTCTGATTTCTGGCTTCCAGTCATCCCATGACGTCTCAAATCCCTCGGCAAACCGGATACAGAAATTTTTAAAGTGTCCTTTACTGACTAGAGATTCAGACGAGCAGGCTGTGATCAGAGTGCTTTCTATAGTCAGTACTAATGCTGAGCCAGTGTCAAAATCCAAACTGTGATTGGCCTAAAGAGCAGCCGGTTGAATAAATTAGACGGTAAAAGTAAATAACACGGAAACCAAACCCGTGAACAGGGCTGACTAGGTGTGTGGTTTACCTGTGAGCTGTTAGTGATGGGCAAACAGATGCCCAAATCATTGACGGTCAGCTGTAGGAAGAGGGTACTAAAGGCTTGGACACTGGTCTGCTGGATCGCTGGGAGCTTGTCAACCACTTCTTTAGTGGCCATGTGGATATCAGAGTTTAATGCAAGCCGCTGCTCCTTCCAGTTATCATATGCTGCTTTATAGTTTAACCAGAACAGCACAGCTAAAACACACAATGTTTAAATGTTAAATATTGAACTTATTATACAAACAAGGCTTTTAACACAAATAATAGTGTTTGTAGCCTACAATATAACCACTGGAAACAAGTAATGGAATTTATTGACATCCTCATTTATGCTTAAAATAACAGAAAATGTAACCAATGAGTGACCAATACAATTTTTAAAGCATATGCAACAACAAAAAAATGCCAACGATTTTAGGATTTTAAAATGGCATTCTGATTGGTTGGTTTTTACTAGGATTCCCCCAAGGCAAATTGTGTACTGTTTACAGTATAGACTAATCAATTTGTGAAACTTATATGAATAAACAATCTATGGTTGCACAGAACCAAAATTGTGACTTCTTGTTTTACATGTCAGCATGGAAACAGACACCATCACCAGTTCTACCTAACCTATTTTTTGCCAGATCGACAGTCATTTAAACATTTACATTTGCAGCATTTGGCAGACGCCCTTATCCAGAGCGACTTACATTTATCTTATTTATTCCACTGAGCAATTGGGGATTAAGGACCTTGCTCTGGGGTGCCTTGGTGAAGCTGGGAATCAAACCTACAGTCTTCGGGTTGGTAGTCCAACACCTTAACCAACAGCAACAGTCTCTGCTGACCCACTAACTTTGTTCAAATCAATGTTCACGGTTAAAATCTGAACAGACAAAAGAAAAATCGCCTCAGTTATAGAGGAAAGTCTGTAAGGTTTACCTCTGTCAAATGCCACAGGTTGGGCAAATACTATTGGCCGGATAAGTGTAATAAGCACAGCCTCTTTGTCGGAGCAACCGTTGATCTCCTCCTGCAGAGCATTGCGCAAGCCAATCCTAGTACGGAAATATGCCACCTGATGGAAATCAGACCCTGCCTCTTCATAGACCTAAGACAAATAGGCAAGTCAGAAAGTTGAATTATTCTAATGCTAAAGTCTAAGAGTAAGTAAATGTAGTGTAAGTAAAAAAAAAAAAAAAAATCACCACCTGATGTTTAACAATTTGTCCAAGTGCAAGATTTAAATCCACTTGACATTTCCCAAACAGCTTTAGGTAGCTGCTTCCAGTGGGCGTGGACTTGCACTGAATTCGATTGGATAGTTCCAGCTCGATTAAACCCGTCTCAAATCTCACGGCTCTCATGGAGGGAGTAGTGGCAGTCATTTGGATTCCCTAAAGTCAGAAGTGGTTTACAGTATTTATTATGATCATAATGGCATTTAGTTGTACCAGCTTGGCGCTAGACTTATAGAATATTTTTGTAATAAATATATCTTCAATGATTTTCAGTACCTTAAACATTAAGTTAAGGGAATAGAGCAGGATCTTAGGTTTTTCTCCATCCGCTGACAAATCATGTTCATTCCACAAAGGAATAGGCTGTTCAACTCCTGTGCGCACACACACACACACACACACACACACACATATATATACAAGACGTTTAATTTCACAATCATTTATTCGGCATGTTTTTGCATTTTTATTTTTCATAATTTCTGGGCACCTGAGACTTTCTGGATGACCTCGTTAACTTCCTTCATAAAGACCCTTTGAAGAAAGACCAAGTGATTTAGCAGGTCTGTTGTTAGGCTATGTTCAAACGAGCCAATCTGCCAAATGGAAAAAAAACCCCAACACTTTACCTGATTAATAAATCATATGTGATGTGCATCACGCATATAAAACAGCATGTATACTATCTTCTTACAGCTGAGACATAAAACAAGGCAACTGGTAACATTTTAGCACTCACCACATCTACTGCAAACTTCATTTCTAGAAAAACATCTTAGACTTTACATGTCCCTTAGACAATACATGGACCTTGTTGTACTAGACATTTCAAATTAAGACATTTTAAGCATTTTTGAAGCAAATCTGCTCACCTCAGCCACACAACGCAGATAGTTGCCCTGCAGATAACTGCCGTGTTTGGTGGGCATGTCATCAGGGGCCCAGGCTGTGTCGCTGTGGCCCTCATGCTCCTGTATAATGTATTCTCCAGACATGGTAACTGGTGGCAGGGTGAGGCTAGCTGATGGAGACACATCCGCTGGGGACAATTTTGACTGGAAGCACAATTTATGGTTAGGAAGCTCGAATGTGAACCTTGTCTGGGCACCTGTGAACAAGAGCAGAATATTAGTTTGCTGCCTAACATGTTATCTTATATCCAACAATGGGCCTTTGTTTATACCAGTCATTCCATGGCTCTTCATTCTGCCCATCTTGTACTCTGCTTTAAGTGAGGGCAGCAGAGCTGCACCAATAGTGATCCCGTCTATCATGGCGCTAAACTTCAGGACAATCGGTTTTTTCTCCAGGCCTTCAGGCAGCTGTGGATACTCGTTGGCCTCCACTGGGGTTTGATTAATACTGGAGGCTTTATCAGATGGCTGTGGAGTGGGTGTTTCTTCCCTGTTTGGGGGTGGGCTGTAATAAATTATCCACAAAATTAGTTGATTAGTAGTAAAATAAGTCCGGACAGTCCAGCATGATACACTTGCTAGTAAGAGGAAAGTAGCAGTTTCTACTCACGGGTTAGAAGGCTGGCGGATGAGATCTGAAATCTGTTTGGAAAGCTGGTGAGAGCTGCGAACCATCATGCTATGTAGTGTGGCAGGGTGTTGTGGGATATTGATTATGATGGCGCCCACTTTAAAAATGGCAGCATTGTTGGTTTTCAGCCCACGCTGAGCACTGTACAGAGCTTGAGACTTAGCAATGTTGCACTTCACCACCGTCCTAAAATACAATAAACATTAATAAATGAGTTATGCAAAATAATTACAACAATGTCAGCCAGGGCTTGCATGTCTGAATAGACCATTTTTTTTTTAAATTACTGTCTGACAGAAAAACATGATGAAATTACCAGGTAATGGAAAGGGGTCTGTTAGTGTGCAGTAAGACATACATACAAAATGCGAAGGTTAAAACACTCAATGTACTCTCTATTACGCATATAACAGGTAGGGTCTAAAATTGCTTTAATAGGATTAAACACTATTAACCCTATGTAATCTTTAAACTACAGGCAGAAAATACCTGCACTCAAATTCCAAAGTTTCTTAAATGGTATGATTATCTAAACTGGAAAAGATACTAATCATTATGTACGTAACAATTATGTGTCTCTTTATCACATATTAATAAATCTCTCCTTATAACATTAAGGCACTCATTATTATTGAACTAACTAGGGTTACGGGGAAGAGATCATTTATTAGGAACATTTGAGAACAATTTAACATTTGTTTAGTTCGTACTGAGGAATGCAACACTGATCATTTGAATGTAAATGAAGCTAATACTGATTAGAACTTTTAACCATTCTTAACTTATTCTACTTTAAAACCCTGACCCTTTTTAAAGCCAGTTGTATCTGATAGGCCACTAGTTGCATAAGGTTCTTTAAACAGACAAGAATGAATCCCAGTAGTGATGTGATGACGTTTTGTATTAACGGTTATGGGAAGAATATGCAAGAGGTACAGAGAGACCGCAAAAAACGTACAGAAACTCTTGCTTGGCTGTGCTGGTAGGGGAGGTTGGGAAATCCTCCAGTCTGACAGTGAGGGAGGCAGAAAAACAGAAGATAAACAGAACAAAACAGAACATGATAAAGGAAAACGATACAAAGAAAGAAAAGTGAGTTTCCTCACAGGAAATGTAGAAATAATTTAGATCCCTAAATGCATTCAAAAGAAAAAAAAAAAATAGAAAATAAACAGACAAAGCTAAAAGAATGTCATTAAAGAACAATATAGAAAGTAAAAAATACTGCATAACCGCAGATCAAAATAATTCTTACATAATAGATTTTCTATTTCAATAGAGCGAAAAGGTCAGAAAAGTAGGATGTAATAAGTATGAAGTTGTTAGTTTACAGAGTTTTAGAAAAGTTTTTAAAATACACAGTCAGGTTAAACGTTTGAAAGTCAAAGACTGAATTATTTGGTTTAGGGGATTAGGCTGAAGAAAGCTAAAACTGGTACTGACTGGATGTCTGGTGTAATGCCCTCCAAAAGCACAATGTTCACACCACCGATATGGGCTGATGCACACGTTTCTGTCATTTTCTGATGAAGAATGTCTACAAGAGAGAACAAAAAAATTAGTGGAATTAAATCATGTATAGACCTTAATTTAATAGTGTTTTTATAGCCTTTACCCTTCATTTTTTCCTTCAGCGTAAAGCTGCCATGTATTTTCTTTAGCTCCGCCTCCATGGTCAATCCTCCGATGTCCGCCTCCAGGTGTGTACGATTCACCATACCCACACCGAACACTATCAGAGTCACGTGCTGAGGTTCTGTGTTGACCAAACTCCGCCTTCGACTTGTCCTGTTAGGCGGAGACCCTGTCTCTGACTCAAACACCAGCTGACATGGAGGCTCTGCTGGGCTCCTTCCACCACCTACTAAAAAGATTTAAACAAATAAAAAAAAAACTCAGTTTATCGCATTTAAAGGTCGTGTTTATTTGTATGAATTGGCCTTGAATTGACTTTAACTGTAAAATTTACTCTGTATTTATCAAATAGTTTTAAATCATCTTAAATAAATGGAAAAGAAATAAAATTTTTGTAATGTCTAAAGTGCTTTTAAGGGAGCTAAAATAAAAAAAAAACCCATAAATGATTTATTTATTTATTTATTTTTTTTATATTTAAATTTTTTTTTTAATTAATTAATTAATTTATTTATTTTTGTATTGATTAAAAAACAAACAATGTGGGTCCAATAACAAATAAAAAAGTAACAAAAACAGGATCAGATGGGGGTTAAACAAAAAAAAAAAAGAAGAAAAGAAGCCAGACACAAAAGTGCAGTGTCCCACCTGACAGTCCATTGTCCTGGGTCTTTTCTAAAATCCCCGTAGGGTCAGAGATAAGTGAGTAAAAATTAAGCAGTTTGTACATGTTTTGCCAGCACTCGGCCGACGGCTCGCTTTGCTCCGACACTGTAATGGAGTCAGAATCATCCATCTGAATAGTCATGTGATCGGCAGCATCACGCGACCCCTTGCGTGAGACTCGAGATGTGCGTCTTTCTGACCTGGCTAAAGAGCTCCTGCCACGGGGCTCTCGGTTTCTGGTCAGCGTGTCTGTGGCTGATCCTGCAACAGTGCGTTTACTCTTCTGTGTACCGATACGAGTAGCACCATTCAGACTGCCCCGAGAGCTGCGGCTGAAGTCTGAGGAGCGGAAGTGCCCATGGGTGCGTGTCTTGAATGCAGGCGTAGGTGAGGCTGAGCCGGCTGTATAGCGGCTTAGCTTGATGTCTGTCTGAGTGGCTTTAATATTGTTGATCATGGTACTGAATTGATGAATAAGGCGAACCAGTGCCATGTCGACGTGCTGACGGATGGCCTGGCAGGCTAGTGTGAAATGGCAGTGGACGCTGGCCTGAGGTCGTCGGCTAAGCTCGTGAAAGGAAAGTGCGCTGGCTGATGAGGCCCATGTCGACGACATGCACTTCTCCAGCACCACTGCATTCAGACTGAATGTCTCAATCATTAGAGCTGGCTTAAATTCTAGGGGTGGCAGGTTCACAGTGCCCTGCCTGTAAACACAAACAAATCAAACAATTTTGTCATGATATTTGGCATCCATTACTCACTTTTTTGAGTAAACGCTGGCTAAAATTACATAACACCTGGGATTAATGCTTATAGCCTTAGAGATATTTTTACCCTGCTACAAACCTGCGAGCTCTTTTGTTTTTTCTATATTTGCTGGCGTCCGAATCCACAATGTCTGCTCTCAAGCACTCCAGAGTACCACTAAAAGACAGATGTTCCCCAAAATACATTTTGTAGCTGAGTGGAGGAGCATCCTGAGACTGGATCCCGATATGATTGAGGAGAGGTTTAAACACCACCTACCCACATACACACAAAGAGAGAGTGAGAAATATCTTTGACACACTGTGGTTGAGTGCATCCGCCATGATGAGTGAACAAACAGTACCTGTGCATCAGCCAGCTGCACAGCCGCTGGGCAGAGGTTGGTTTCGTCTTGCTCAAGAAGGTCATCTTGGCTTGTGCTGTGTTGAGAATGTGTGTGCTGGGAGTGTGTGTCCATTGTGTTCTGATCACTTGATAAAACTGTGTTAAAGTCTGATGCTGAAGGGATGGTTGGAAGCATACCTAAACACGAGTATATAGCATTAAATTGTGTGTGCATACACATACTTGCGACTGATTAGAATAAATATTTAAAATCCAATTCTCATAAACATACATGTATACATACCCCCAGTCTGGAGGTTATTGGGCTGGGAGCGATTTAATGGAGAATCCTGGACATTGCCTCCTGAGCGGTTTCCCACAGCATGGGACATCCAGTTGTAAAAGCTGACAGACGATGGCTCAGAAAGGAGCGGATGCTCAGTCAGCATTTCCGTGCCAAGACTATTTCCTAAACAACCCGCATAGTTAATAATTGTATTATATTTTAAAAGAAATTGTTACAAAGCATTGTTAAAGTGCAGAGGCTAGTGCTGTGGCCAAACAGATCAATTCTGAGCAAAGGGCAATTGGGTGGATTAGATGTAAATGTGCTTGGTCCCCTGTTATATCTGGATACACCTGCAATAACCCTTAAAGCGGTTATTGCAGATGAATACATATCACTATATACAGTGCCAGTCGCAGTGGCGGGGTGGTTAAGGCTTTGTGTTGTTGATTGACGGATTGGGGTTCAATCCCCTCCACTTCCAATGTGCCAGTGTTGCGGCCCCTGAGCAAGGCCCCTACCACTCTCTCCCTCAGGGGTGCCATTTCATGGCTTAACCACCTGATCTAGGGTATTGAACAAAATGTATTTCAAAGAGCTAAAATGTGTATGCAACTAATAAAAACTTTTTATAATAAAAAAATAATATGCAACTAAAAAGACATTTTATATATTTTTTATAATAAAGACATTTATAAGAGATATTATGCAGTCCTACAGTGAGACAAAAGAGATGACCATGCTAGCGGAGGAACTATAAAAAAAGACTGATGGACAGTTGATAGACGGTGGGTTTTATGGATAACCATATCTGTACTTGTGGTCAGTGCCAGGAGTCCAAGTCTTAAACAAGAATTCTGCTAGCCAATACTACCTTATAACAAAATCTAATACTAACGCCATCATTACATCTTGTGTTTTACATTAAAATGAAAGTAATAGAAAATAACACCTGCAACAGCATGTACCGACAATAAATTCACATGTATATTTAGATAAATATACCCAAAAGAAATACCTGTGCGTGTCAGAGAGCTACTCTTGGCTGCCACTTGCTCACTATGGCGCGCAGGTGTGGCTTCCAGCAGGTTATGCAGACTGGGAAAGCTTCCAGTTAGGTAGCTTAGCAACGACTCCTTTCGTGGGCTATGATTGGTCTGCAGCCCTGTTCGACTCACGTGAGCCGGTGAATCAGCAGCTGTGTCGCCACTTGTGTAGCTCAAAGACTGGTAAGGATGAGAACCCTAAAAACAACAACAGCAGATGATTTTTTTATGAGACCTTAAACCAGTAAGATATGCGTATGTAACTGAGAAAACTGAGTGGTAAAGTAGCACATACTTTGATTTTTAAACCTGACTCATTGTGTGTGTGGGATTTGGACAGCTTTCTCATGATCTCAACTCCACTCACAGGACCAGAGTTTCCAGTGGGAGCAGGTCGACTACTTTCATTGTCTAAAAGCATTGTGTGCTCACTAACGGTACCTAAAAATGCAATTTTGTATGATTAGACAAGTCAAATATTGCTTGTTGAACAAGCAGGTACCAACCTTGGTCCTGAAATACCACCTGCCCAGTACATTTTAGGGTTTTTCTGCTAAAATACAAGGCCTAATGAATCAGTCAATGAACAGCATTTTCCCAATTGAAGTTAGGACCAGGGCTGGAAACCTGTGGTATAGAATCAATGCACAGTGTATATAAAGCATGAAGCATGCGTAATGTGCGTGATACCTGCATCAAACTCAAATTCCACACCATCAGCACTAGTGTCACTCTGAAGGGCTGCTGCACTGTCCACACCATGAGCTAATTCAGCATCAGTATCTGTAAGCTCTTTGGGCTTGGGCAGCTGATTCGGTCGTAATAATCCAACTGCCTTAAACGCTTGGGTTACAACAATGAACTTCATCCACTGGCGAGCAAGTGCAACCAAACCTTTCTTTAATGTGACCAGGGCAGGCAGGCCATCATTCTACCGACATGGAAGGAAAAAAGTTAATATCGACAAGCAGACACACGCATACATTATATGCACACACCTTACATCTTACCATGGTGGCCTCCTCTATAACACTGTAGTTGGCTTGCTGAAGGTAGCGGTGTAAAATGTTACATAGTAAGCAGGATGGATCTTCGTGAAGGTAGCGAGCTCTCTTGGTCACACGGTTATACTTGCTACGAAATGGGATGTGAATGCTCTTCTTCTGTTGTAATAAAACACATACATATTTGATTAATGAGCTTTAATGGGTCAAGTGAAAAAGGGAGTTTTATTTATTTATTTATTTATTTTACCTCCAGGGCTTCGGTCATGATGCAGCCCATAACAGCGCAAACACGCAATGTAGACTCCATGTCCAGCTTCTGCAATGTGGATTTCAATTGGTCGATAGGCACTAGCCAGGCACCAATGGCAGGAGTTGCTGTGCTTAATAAATTCAGCTGCCTACAATAACAAAACAAAAAATAAAAACAGTTAGAAACTCAAGAGTTCCCTTTTTACTGCTCAGCTTACATTCCAGTACTCGGTTCTCCTGTTCAGACACGCTCGCTTAGCGGTTTCTGTTTTTGTGATAGCTAGATGATCCCTTTTTCAGCGTTTCATCTCTTCTGTTCATTGTTTTTGTTACTCACTGCTCAGTGAGTTTATTATGCTTGTATTTGTTTGTGGTTTTTCCCATAAGGAGTTTTTTTCCTCTTTATTATGACCACTTTTCTCTTTGTCATGGCTGCCCTGTCTAGCGCAGCTTTTATACGATTAAGCACTGTTCAGCTCCCTAGCTCTGTGGTGCAGCTCTACCCTGGGTCTGGTGAGTGTATCTGGCTGCTCACATGGCAAGATTGGAGACCTCTCCCAAAGTAGATCTGCTGCAGTGTTAACTGAAACTCTGGTTACTTGCATAATCTTGGTTTTCCGAAATTGGGAATGAGACATTGCGGTCATTGCTGCACTCGCTGCTGTGTAGTGGGTAGTATTCAGTATTTCAGATTCTGATCTAATTTGCCACTGCGCTGGCTTTTATACTCTCGCAGAATATCTAAGAGCTTATGCATAATTAGCATATTGCAGTTTGCATATCAGCGGCAATGGGCCAGTTAGTTGCACTTGTGTTAGCCAATAAAGGAAATATGAACGTGGGGAAATTCCCAAAGCGGATGCTCCGTTACATAAATAACCGGAAACATTTTTCTGCTCAGGTTTAATTGAACCTTTATTATTTGAACCTTTATTATTATTATTTTAGTTGATTTATCTGTCGTTTTGCAGTTTTGGTTAATTAGAAAATGTTTGCATACCTGGACATAGCCTGCATTTGAGAGCGTATGTTGGTTGGAGCTGCAAAACTAAACCAAATTTCCTTTATAGTGAGCTTCATGCTGCTTGAGTCAGGAGGAGGTGGTAGTAGGGGTAGATCTTTTTTTAAGTCATCAGATTCCACCCCTTCATCCTGCATGAACAAACAGACATTACTAAACTTAAAATCAATAAGACAGAGTAATTGTAAAACAAAAACACAGCAGTACCTGTTCATCAGAGTCTGAGTTATTGTTGGGCTCAGAGCCAGGACTGTGAGCATCATTGGGCAGGTTATCATCAGAAACATCTGTGCTGTATCCACTTCCTGTCTGAGAGCCACTGGAACCATTTGATTTAGAAGCACCCCTCTTAACGCCTGTTTCAGCTCCACCCATCACCCCAAACGCACTGTAGAGCACTGCCCCTGACTGGCGGCCCCCTAATGAAGGAAACCCACAAACACACAAAAAAAAAGTTATTAACATAACCCCGGTTCTCTGATAACACAAAGGGAGGTAATTTCACTATGGGAACACCCACAGCGTGATAGATCGTGGAAGCGGCAATTGCACCACTTCTGCCAACTACGGCAGATTAATCGCTGCAGCAATCATGCTCTCCAGCTGTTCCAGCAACGCTAGCAGAGATTGCGGCCAAATAATACTTAACCATGAAAAAGGCCCTACCCTTACAGGAAACATAACCGAGCATACGTAAGGGACGACACAATTTTCAGAATGTATAAGAAGCACATAGACACAGCCTTTGCTGAATCGTCTCAATTCCCATGGAAGGTAAACCAGCTGCATCTAAATTCATCCTTTCACAGGCCAAGCTTCTGTAGGGCATGGTGGAGTATCTAGCTTCATAACTGACAAAGTAGGTCCCTGTGAGTGGCCATGGCTGATTGCAAAGCAGCTGTACAACCTTTACTATCCACTGTCTCCCAGTCCAGTGAGGTGCTATTAAAATAATCACATGACTGCTCTCTCGTATCCTCTGTAATGCTGGCTCCATTATGCTCAACAGGGGGCGTGTACAGTAGTGCACTTGTCCTTGAGTATGGCTGACAGCACCTACTCCTTATCACCTTCCTCTCCCATCACAACCCTTCTTCTTGGGTTCTAGTAGAAAAAACGTGCAGTGAGGGCAGCTCTCAGGGTTGGACAGAGCCGGATATGCAGAAGTCCTTAGCCAAAATTTATGTTCCACAGCCACAAGGGTGTGGGGGACAGCGTTTTTCTCCAAAAAAACTGGCTCTTTTAGGGCAAACATGACACCTACTTTGTACAATAAGTCAACTACAACCTAAAAAGTTGGTATGGTGCTGTGCTGAAAGTAGTAAGCGCTCACTTTTCTCTAGAACTTGAAGTGAAAGTACTCGCCTTAACATATTAATTGTCCAACTATTTCTGTGGTTGCTTATCACGACAAGAAAACGATGGCTTTTGAGACGTTACCTTGCGGCTTTGTCGCTAAACAGTTAAAAAATACTTATTATATACAGCGGATTATGTACAGGGAGAGGGGGACTGCAGTGATTGGTCTTCTGTAGTTGGCAGACTTTGTGTTGTTGGACCTTTCTCAAGCCGTCACGCCAGGAGTATTTTTATAGAAAAAAAAAAAAACAGATAACACAACAATCTTATATCTTACATCTTAACCAAAATAATAAGGCAGTACCTTTGACAGTAAGGTTCTCAATCCCACACTCAAACATAATCCAGCCCCATTTTTCAGAGCTCGTACCAGAGCGCATGGGGTCAGAGGTGTGATCTTTGGAATGATCAGTGTTATTTGATGGTTCTGTTTCATCCACCATAGCAAAGTCATCGGTCTCTTCTAAGCTGAAAAGAACCTTCGATTTTTCGAAGGGAATGGCAGTAATAGCACAAGCACCCAGATCTGCAACATGCCCAAAGCAAATGCATTGATTATATAAATAAAATGTTTATAGAGGGTTGAAATCAAACCCATAAATGACGATTATGTATACCCGGGGAGTCAAGGCCACGTAGCTGGCTGTGTATCCGGTGAATGTTGAGTCTGGCTGCTATCTCTTTGCCCTTTTCCACACCTGCATTTGAACGCAGAGAACCACTAGATTGAGGAGCCATCTTAGATGCTGATGAGAACTTCTCCATCATTGCAGATGACTTCTCTGTGTCCTCTACTATTCCTCTATATGTCACAATCATAAAAAAACAAACAACATTTTATGTACACAGAAATATTTACAGAACTCCTTAAAAAAAAAAAAAAGATGCTAGTTTTCACACTACTTTTTATAATAAGCAAAAAGAAAAAAAACTTCTAAAGTAACCTGTTCATTCGAAGTTGGGTAGCAATTCTGTCAAAGCAGAGGCCCACAAGCGAGACATGTGTCATGCTTCTACTGTCACGCTCTTCTACTGAAGCTTGTAGCATGCACAGATTCACCTGTAAATACACACATCCAAAAAAAGGCAATCAAAGTCAGTATGTCTCTCACACACACATATTCTGACACATACACATATATTCTTACCTTTGGAATTGTTACATTAGCTTGCAGACCCTTTATTTTAACATTGTCGGGTTTGATGGTCAGGTCAGTCTGTCCATGAGGTGTGTTTAAGGAACCATCAGCTTTAGAAATTTTATGCTCTGGCTTTCCAGTGTGCTGCAAAACACAATTAATTTAAATAAATATTTTTCAGCATAAAATTGAATATCAATCTTTGTGCCAGTATTTGCAAATTTACTCACAGTCTCCGGCACAGTGGATTTGCTGATCTGATAAGCTTCATTCAGCACTTTGCCATGCAAGTCATCCAGGATAGATGCTGGATGGCGGATACTTGCAAAATGTACCATGGAGTCAATGTACCTACAGTAAAGCAGCACATTTTATATTATGATATCTGTTAAATAGGAAATGTTGTAATAAAGACTGCTGATATTAAAAGAAATACGCCAACGTTGATAGGCTACCGACCTGTCTAGAGCCTCTGCCACTAATGGAGTCAGCACCACGTTGACTGCCCCTTTTACTTCCACAATAGCAGTGGTCCTGGTTTGGGCAGCGGGCTGATCCATGGTCCAGTCTTCTGTGTTTGTGTCCTCATCGGTATTCTCCATAGCATGCTTGTCAAGAGGAGTGTAAGGCGTGCTATACACACACACACACAATGGAATATGTGTTACTTGAGGTCATTTCATCTATTTATCACAGGAGACTGTAGCACCAGTGTCACATTACCTGTTTACATCTCCCATGAGCTGAACACCTTTGTCTAACAAAGAGTTAGCAGACAGACCAGCTTTAACCATCTGCAAAAAAATAAAAATAAAAATAAACCCGGAATTCCCACTATTATTAAAATGTAATATTATATTAGTTAAAAAACAATACCACTACCACGTCATCCACACCAACCTTAAAAGTAGGAATGGATAACTGGTCAAAGGATGCAGAACTTTCTTCACTAGTGGGTGTATCCAGGTCAAGAGGTCGATGCAGAGATGATTTTGATGTTCTCTTATTAGTTGGTTGCTTGACAGCCCAGTTTGACACATGATAATGTGCCAGATAGTTATGATAACAAGCCATTAAATGGGGCTGAGCTGTTAGAAGGCCTGACTCCGCTCTCTCTGTTTCAATAGAACCCTCTTCTTCCAATCCAAGGGCAGAGACAAAAGATGCCTGCGAGGTATGACTAGGCAACTGAGGTGGACGGGGCTCCATCACTGACAGTGGTCCCTCTACACTGTGATATATTGAGGTGCGGCTGTGTTCAATGTAGAGCTGCCCCTGTTGTCTCCGCCTTCGTTTTCTTCCTGGGTATGTGCCTGGTCCCTCATCACTGCTGATTGGTTCAAAGTCCTCATTCGCACTGAAGTAGGCCTCACTATCAGCGACAGACATGGAAGAGTCTACTGAGCGGTACTGATGGAATGTGCTGGAATCTGCTGAAGGGGTGAAAGGGAAAGAGCCATAACTACGTCGCTGGCGTGGGGAATCCAAAACATTCTCGTCACTCCTGGACACCTCACTACTAAATTGTACGCCAGCAGGAGGTGGAACCTTCTCTGTTAGGACAGCAGCTGATAGGCTTTTGGTGCTGCCGAGGCGAGTAGATTGGACAGATGCCTGACGTCGAAGGGGTGACCGAAGCGGAGATCGCAACGGTGGGCATTCGGGGACAGGCCCATCGGTCGTCACAGTCATTAACCTGCATGCATTAACATACATATAAAAAGTCAAATATGTCACAGGTCATAAAGCTTTTAAATCCCAACCTGTGAAGGATGATACTGTTCTGTTACATAATATAAGTGCATCTCTTTGCATTTATCTGCCTCCGGTATCTAAATTCCTCTTACTAACGCCATGTAATTACATAATTACACCATCACATTTAACTATTTTCCTCCAGGTGTATATGTATGTGTCAAACTCACTCTGCACAGGGAGATGGACTTTCTCTTTCACCCGCCAGCAGTGGCAGGGCAGCACTAGAAGAAGAGTTTTCCTCAGAGGAAGAGGCAGAGCTGTGAGAACGCTGGGGAACCTGTAAACTTAACTGCTGGCTGCGCTTTTCCAACTCAGCAAGCGGGGCAGGAGAACACACATCCCGACGTACCCCGACAGCTTTAGCTGCGAAAAAAAGGGTTATCACGCCTAATTTTTAAAACCCCAATGAAAATAAGGCAATAAAAAGTACAGCTAAAGTTTAGCTTCAGTTAACATACTCTCTGGAAGTTTAAGTGGCTCCTTCATGATTATCCACTCCCCAGGCTGTAACAGTGATTGGCCATAGCTCATATCCGTTTCAGTGCTGCCATTAGAAAAGGCAGAGCTTGATGAAGGGGTGATTTCCTCCAATCGGAAAAAGTCCAGATTACGTGTTGATCCACCAAAAAAACGGCATCCACCCAAACAGCCACATCGGTTCTTGCTTCGCTTATACTTCTCCTCTGGCCACAAGAACCATAGCCTGATTTGCAAATATAGGTTTATATTTAAAGCTAAGATGAATAATTACATAACACATCATCACTAACATACTGGGGCAAAAAAGTATGTGGGCCCTTTTGAGTGCTTTAACATGTGATTTCATTTGGGTCACAACAACAGATGAACACAATGTGTTTAGGACACAGAAACAATTCTAATTTCTTGGGTTATAATTGCACATTCACAGTGCTGGAGGAGAGAAGTATGTAAACTCACTCTGTTAATAGCCGACTCAACCCAATTTGGCTGCAGTGATTTCAGTGAAGTGCTTTCTGTAGACCTACACAATGTTTTGACTGCTTCATCTCAGACATTTGTAAGAGTTTAGTTTGAACAGCTGTCTAAATATTCTATATATAAATATTCTATATATCTGCAGGGTTAAAGCTGAGCTCCTGACTAGACCACTGCAAAAGGCACATTTTCAATAGTGTTGCTGTTTGCTGTCTGGCAATGTTTTGTTCTGAGGTGCAGCGGCTTCCTTTTTAGTGTTTTGCCATGCTTCCGTTGATGTAATTAGTCCTGTTTGCTTACAAAAGCAACGTTGCGCTTACATTTCCCTCTAGCACTGTGAACGTTTGATCTTTAGTGTTCAATAAATTATGGAAAATTAGAATGGTTTGAATGTTAACAGGTTTTTTTTTTTCCATGGGAAGTTGATTGCCAAACAAAAGATTATGGGTTCAATTTTCAGCACTACCACGCAGTCACTGCTGGGCCCCCAAGCAAGGCCCTTAAATACTCAGCTGGATAAAACAGGATAAGGGTGTCTGCCAAATGCCAGAAACGTTTGGCAAATTACTGCAGAAATAATAATTCAATCTAAAGGTTTCCCATACTTTTTATTCCCCTATGTTTTTTCACCAATTTCTATATAACGAGTACAACACCTTTTTGTCTGCGTGTCATGGAGCTCCAGGAAGTGTCTCTGAACCTCATATTTAATTGGATGGTCAGCAGCCAAAGCCACATCAGCAGTGATAAGGTTAAAAGTCACAGAACCAGCCTCCAGCCAATTGGATCGTCTCAGAATAGGAGGAGGCAAGCCCAACCTCACCATTTCTTGCTGCTCAATAAACTGAGCAATAACAACATCCTGAAGCACGGCACTGATGCCCTCGCCTACTGTAGCTGTGTGGAGGTTACAGTTTGCCAACCGTAGCGCACCCGTCTGGAAATGACACACACATTTAAATATTAAAATGTACCTTGATTGCTGCTCGCATTAGTCTTGTCTTAAACACAAATCTAGTTTTAGTCTTGAGTGTTTATTTAGCAGAATCAATAGAAGTGTAGATTTCTGAAGCCCAGACTGTACCCAGGGCATGAACACAGACAGCCTCAGGGAAAAAGATACCCCAAGCTGCTACATTTAATGCAATACTTCGAAAAAAATATATTCTACTAATACCAACGAATATTAAAAGTATGAAAGCCAGAAACAGTAATAATTTTAAAATAACAAGCTAAAATAATTGTGGGACATTTTTAGAATGCATGGTCTTACAGGGTGTTCCTAAAACACAGTGGTTATAACCCATCAAAAACAGTGAGACAAGTTCCCAAAACCTAAAATTTTTAATACATGGTTATTAGTCTAACCTTTATGTTAGCTGCACAGCCATGCTCAACAATGAAAATCTGGGCTCCATCCACTGATAATCGTGTCATGGTATACTTCAAGTCTTCAGATGTTCGACAAGGGCCCGGCAAGGCTGCATACTACAGAAATAAGACACAAATATGTTTAACATATAAACATTATGATGTGTTACCTAATAACATCAGGTGTAGGAAATTGATGGTCTTGGATGCTGTACCTTGGCATCGCAGGTTCTCTGGTTTACTCCATGCTGACAGTTGATGGAGGCTTTAGGCCGCTGCAGCTGGAACTCACGAGACACTACATGAAACACAAAAGTCTCCCCCCATTCCAGCAGGGTGGCACACTGAAAAGTAAAAAGTTATATATATTCATTCATGTATTTATTCATTTATTTGATTTTATATAATCCAATACACACCTGTGGCACAGTGACTTTGCCTGTAAGAGCCCCGGCCTGTACGTCAATGAGCCAGGCGTACTCCAGCGTGTCACTGCCAGCCGGTAACCCTTCTGCTGAAAACATAGCATGGGCTCGCATCTGCAACCCTGAGAGACTCAGATGTCCATCACACAACACCCCATCAGCAGGACGCTACAGGATTCAAAAAAGCAAAAAACAACAGGAATTATTAGAAAAAAGACGATGCACATTATACACGCATGACATACATTAGAAACAGCGACTTTATCAAAAGTGACATCCAACCTGGTAGTTGTCGCTGACAAAGACATGTAGTGGTGAAAGGATGAGCTGCAACAGCGTTTCCTTGTAGCCTTTCTTCATCTCGAAACACAGACGGTCCAGATACCCTGTTGGACCATCCAGACTGTCTCCGCTGCAATGCTGCCAAGCAAAGACAAAGAATCATTACTATACTTAAGGACACAGGTTCATCAAGGTTTAACTATAGGGTCACATCGAACAAACAAAACTACGTTTTGCGATAATTTTTTTTTCTTTTTACTGACCGTAGGAAGCCGCCCATGGATCTTGTGGAGGTTAATGAGCACAGTAATGTCCCAGGGACGTAGCGAGAGAGGATTAGGCGTGTCTTTGTGGGCCCTTTCTTCAAGACCCACTCCAGTCCAGCCACATGAGGAGGAGCAGGAGCTTAGTACAGGGCTGGAAAGTGACTCCTCAAAGTCTGTGTACATGTCGTCTTCACCAAAATAATTTTCCTAGTGTTAAAGAGTGTTAAATTAACAATACAAGTCATCAGTTTGTCAGAATCACACTAATGCTCGTTTGTGTCCTGGTTTAAAAAAAAAGTCATTACACACCTTAATAGACAGCAAAGCTCTAAGCAGGGGTCCATAGAGGATGATGTGGGAGTCAGGACTGAGTTCCATCTCCACATGCAGACGATCTGGGGGCAGCAGGCTGGGGTCAGCTGGCACACGTGGAGGAGGAACACAGGGGGATCGCTGTGGGGGACGCAGGGCTGACAATATCGACTCCTCAATCTCTGATACTGCATGCAGCGAAAAAAAATAATAAAATAATAAAATAATACCAATCAATCATTCATTCATTGTCATCGTGCAGGGTACATGTACAGAGCCCATTTTTCGCATTTATCGCATATCCCACATCTTAGTAAGTTGGGGTCAGAGTCAGAGCGCAGGGTCAGCTATGATACAGCGCCCCTGGCTGGAGCAGGAGGAGGGACCCGGGGTTAACGGGGTCTTGCTCAGGACCCAACGGTGGGGCTTGACTTGACCGGAGGTGGGGCTTGAACCCAGGTGTTTCTGGTCTTCAGATTAACAACTCAGATTAACAACACTCAGCAGCACCTTAAACCATTTGAGCCGGATTCACGTATAGAAACGTACTAAAATTAATAAATTTTTAAGAATCATAAAAAGTACATTCTCCAGTTATGATAATGTTATAAATCATGTCAAATAATATTTGTTTATGTACAGATGTTTTATAACATATCCAGTGCAACCATACAATAAGACTACTAAATGCATTAACTTACAGGAACGTTTGAGCTGCTCATCAGACTTCTGTGGGTAGATAGGATGCCAGGTGTAGTCTATAATGAGTAAGAAATTTGGCACACTCCAGCAGTCTACCCATCCGGCCCTTAACAAAAAAAAAAACAGAATTTGGAGGAACTTAAACATAAAACCATGTACCCGTACAGATAAAAAAAGAAAAAAGTAGAGAGCCATCATACTTGGATTGCGTCATATTTCTCCAGCGAGCCTTGTTGCTCTTTGGCGCCCACTGGGCCTCCGGTGGCATGCCATTGTCTGGCGAAGCCTTAGTTTGCTGATAGTCTTTTGCAAGAGTGAGCAAAGCATATCGACTGGGATGGCAATCAGGCAAGCAAAGCCGCATATCTGTGTCTTCTGCCTAAGAGAGCAAAATTAAGGATAACTGATGATGCTAGCACGAGTGGACAAATAGACAACTTTATAAAAAAATTAAAAAAACACAACAACAAATGGTCATATGTGCCTGTACTCACTCTTATACAGAAACGTGTGTTACAGGTGGCAGGAACAAACTCGTGAAAGGGTAAAGTGAAGTCAAGGTTTAGTGTTTCTCCACAGGCAGCGAGATACACTGGAGACATTAACAAAAAATCTATATATTATTATATATAAAAGGAAGGTTAACAGGAAAAGAAAGCCCTTATTTAACTATTGGTTATTTAATATATACATTCATCTTGAAGACCCGTTGCTTATTATCAAGAGAAGTGTATTTTAGTGTGTTAAAGTATGGGAAAGGCTTATATCCTGTATGTTTAGCTTAAGCTTTTTTTCCTCACCATTCTCCTGCTGTTTTGTGGAGCAGTCGATCCAGTTGTGCTGATTCGCAGCCCAAATCATCTCAAACTGGTGGAAAAGCAATTTGAACTTCCAGGAATAAGGAACAAACGAGTAAATATCAGGCTCACTATCACTGGCCCAATCTTGGATTAGATCTGTAGACAAAAAAAAAATACATTTAAATATACTAAAAATTAAATTGCATTAAACTAAACTGAAAGCAAATAAAACAAAATAGAAACAACTTTTTTTCTGCATTTGGCAAGTGTAAAATAGATAATTACCAGTAAAGAAATTCTTCTGTGCGTAGATGAAATGATAAGTTGCTTTGTAAACCTCTATCTCACACTGCCATGACTGAGGCATATTCCATACACGTGGATAACTGGCTATCACGTGGAACTAAACAGGTGGAGAAAGTACAATTAATATCTTGATACCTCACACTCACTCACACACACAAACACACACACGCACAGACTAGTACTGCAAACTTACAGCCAGCATCTCAGCCTCCAGCAGGGTTCTGTACTGCATGCTGCTGGTGGTGTCCACATGCAGTAACTGACCTTTAACAGTAGGAGAATAACCTGAGTGGGAACAAAAGAAGGATAGATAAAAGTTTTATATTTTGTATAGTCTGAAAAGTTTTTTAAAAAAATAACAAAAAAAAACAAAACAAAAAAAAACAAAAAAAAAGGTTAAATATGTACCATTTTCGCCTACAGTCATAGGAATGTTGACCTCCAAATAGGAGCCTGCACCCACATTGACATGAATGGCATTTGTCTCCTGCAAAAAATGAAATGAATTAGCAGGCTGTGATCAAATCATCTCCAACAGAAAAGTGGACAAAAAACTGCAAAAAAACCCCCCAAGAAACTGACCCTGTTCTTGGTAAACAGTAGGTCTATAGTTGCATCTGCTATGATGTTCATTCGAAGTTCGAACGCCAGGATTTGTCTGGGTTTTCCAGGTGTGGGAACGTCACTCACTTTCATTGGCTGATAGTCTGCAGGTAGGAAGAACTTCCAAAGACTGTCCCTACATACATGAGAAATAATGCGAATATAAGTAACTGGATGAAAAGAATTAGTTTTTCGCAAATGCATCTGTGCAAGTACAGACCTTTGTCTGTCAGCCCATGGTCCATAGTTAAAATCTGTTCCTTTCCCACACACTATATCTAAGCCCCAGCATGGAGGCAGATCCTGAAGCTTCGTGCCCTCTGAAGATGCGTCTGCATCCCCGTTCTCCAACTCTTCAGGAACTAGACCTTCACATGAGATAAACATTTGAATTAATAGCATTTACATCTACACTTTCATTATCTTTGTTAAAAAAGATGGCAGAGTTAAACCCTGTCAAAAATAAACTACCAAGCTCCTATATTTTTTTAATCAAAAACACAAACCTGGCTGATCCTGGTAGTAGTAAATGACCACATCATTTGATTGCATTACTACAAATCCTTCTCCCATGAGCCTGGGTGGCCTGAAAAAAAAAAAAACTATAATTATGGTCTACCGCTTGTTAAACTATGTTGAATTTGGGTCTACATAAAGAAACATAAACACATAATGAAAATTAATACAATAAATATACATTAAGTATAATAGTTTAAATTATCAATGCAAACATCGGCAATATAAATTTAAACACCGAGTACTTTAAAAAGGTATTTAATTATAGTAGAATAGAACATGATAAATAACTGGAGTATCCGTTACATGTCAAGAAGGCCTTTTGTAAACCCGAATAACCGACTAGTTTAGAGAGACAACTCACTCATCGTTCTGCCGACCAAGATATTGTGAGTTAGGCACCAGCATCACGCGCACATTTTCCAGAGAGCCCTTCACTATGTGCATGAACTGATCCAGATGACTGCTGGGAGGCTTAGTGGTATAAGTCAGAAAGGCATCGTCAAAGTTCATACACAGAGTTTGAGGAAGGTGGAGATTTCCAAATGCCACCCGACCCTGAATGAGTGGATCGGAAGACGGGAAAAAAACAAAAAAAAAAAGAGAACATTGTTTATAAAATGCTGGGTTAGGAGGCAACATAACTGATTGTTCTTTTTAGATAGGTACCACCGTGTCTGATTGGTAAATCAAGCGCACGCATGAATAGACTACTGAATTTTTATTGTTTTTTTTCCACCTTTAAGATTACTGTACATTTTTCTGTTTGATAATCTGTTCCAGTTTGTTACAAAACAGTACACAAATATTTGTTATAAAAAATAATTTGATTCGATGCGGATGCAAAAAAAGAAACAAAATCCTAAATAGAGACAAAAGCCGCACAAGCTCATTTCAATCAGCTCGCATTAGTTGCGTGCGTATTTTTAATAATGCAAGACCAGTCATTTAAGAGCCTATTCAAAGCTTGGTCTATTTACAAACAATTAAGACAAAATGTCCATTGCGTGTGTGTGAATAATGACAAAAATTTCAAAATGAAAATTTTTGGATTGTCGATTGCCGAGTGCTAAAAAGACATTATTAGAACACATAACTGTGTTGCTGTACTTACTGTACTGATGTTGACCTTTACGACGGGTATGAGGGACCTCAATGATGAAGAAGGGTCCTGTGATTCTGCTTTGATGTGTACACTTTACAAAAACAAATAAATAAATAAGCTGTGACCAAATATACAGTAAGCAAAGTGCACAAAACCTATCATTCAACTTTAAAAATGACAACACAATATAAAACATATCAATCAGTCCATGACATCCAGTACAGTGAACCAAAAGGTTAAAGCCAGCAGATTTTATGATGGAAAAAAAAAGGAATGTTCGGCAGACTGTCAAGTATTAGCACTTTTCATTACTTCGGCTGGCAGATAAGAGACCTTGATGGATGTAACCTTACCTGTCAAGAGTTTTATTACGCCTTTCTCTGCCCTTCTCCCCATCCTGCCGAGGTGGAGCGAGAGTGGGTTCCAAGCCAAACAAATTCTGCAGCCGTGCGTATATGTCGGTACGGTTGTATACATGGAACTCAAAGCCATTAACGGTCACGTACAGCCGTGTTTCAGCCTTTGGATCTTCAAAAAACAAACATATATCATTAATTAACAGAGACTTTAACATCTGTGGACGTATAAACATTTTCAACCTGGAATTTTCTGTAATGTTCTGCATTCGGAGAGAATAAAAAAACACCGACTACTAAATACACTACAGTGGTTTGTGGACACTTCACCACTCTACCCCAATGCTGGAGGCACATGGTTGTCCAAAATCTCTCTGTAGCATTAGTTGTTATCTTTAACAGAATTAAGAGACCCAAACATGTACAATGTACCTGCACAAAAAAAACCCTAGCTCCAAAAAAAATATATGGTGTTTCGGAGAAGCACTGGCCTTAACCTTTGAGACGAACTGGAACATGGACTAAACCTGGACTGGGCCTAGACCTCCGGTATCTGGTGTGAACATTTTGGAGCTTATTACAGAAGTAAGAATGAGATTAAATCTGGAATATGATGTTTAAAATATACTTGTTTGTGATGGTCAGGTGTCCCAATACGTTTTTTTCCCCATAAAGTGTCATTTTATAGAGAAAATGCTGGTTCTTCTCTTACCATGCTGTTTCTGTTTAGGGTTATACATCTTCCACCAACGAAATATAAGTAGGCCATCTTGAATTCTGTAAAAAAAAAAAAAAAAAAAAAATCATGCATAATTAAGAAAATATTATAAAATAAATTGTTTAAACTAGTGTTCTGACCAAAAAAAAGCAAAGAAATAAGTAAGGATCAGTAAGAGTACCTAATTGACATGTCTTCGTTGATGTAGTAAACATCCCGGAACATGACCTTCCCAGAGAGGACGGAAATGGAAAAGGAGCCTGCAAGTACAAATTAAAAATCCCTCATTAAATATTTTAAAACATGGACTGTGCTTTTAGCTACTGATAAATATAATTACTGACCAATGTGTATGTATCCATTTTTGTAGAGTCGGTTGATGATGAGGGTGAGTACGAGCCCGATGTTACGAGAGTTGTAGTATGTCAGATATATAATCCATCCACAGGACAGAATCGTGGCTGTGAAAGCAAAGCATCAATCAGTATTGGACACAAACCGAAGAAATATTAACTTAAGATTCCCAAATATTTTTTTAAGTTGTTTCTTTTGCATGGACAAAATAAGAAAAATAAAGAGAAACTTATACTATAGACCCTATTTTGGTAACTCACCCACAAGCAACCACACCAAGTTGGAATTGTGTTGGGTGAGGTATATATCCAAATCATTCAGACTTGGAACCAGGCTGTTGTTTTTATCCATAGTTAAAGGATGCTGTGGATTAAACCATGAGTTGTTAATAATAATAATAATAATAATAATAATAACAACAACAGAATGAAGCAGAATCTTCAGTCTGCATTTTTCTTTTGTCTTCTTTAGTCACCTAAATATATGCAGGCTATTACAACCTGCCCCTAGGTCAGAATGTGTGAGAGAAAATGTGTGTGAATGTTGCCCTGTAATGGACTAGCATCCCATTTCACACACAGTACTCCTAGGATGATTTCAGATTCATCGTATACCTGGCCAATATGCAGCAGTTACTGAAGATAAATGTAAAAAAGAAATATTAAATGATACACTAACTATTCTACAAAGCCACATATTAAAATTCAGTGCTAGTTTTATAGTCTGTGCTTCAGTAAGTTTGTGAGCCTCCTATGGTCTAAAAGCCCCATGGTAAATTCCTGGAGTGTTTATGGACTTGAAAAATAATAATAAACTCCGATTTATTTAGTCCCGTAAAGGAACCTTTAAAAGTGATTTATTTATAAGAAATAATATTTAATAAGTAAATCTACACATTTAAAACAAAAAACAAAAATCACATGCAAGATGTTTTATAAAAATTGCTTTTAAGAAAAGATTTAAATACACTGATATTTTAAGGTCTTGGAGAACAAAAAGAAAGATCCCCGGTCACCTATAAATTTGAAGCCACTGTTTAAAAGCAGGAAACAGAGGAGCGGAGATCAGGCCATGGGGGTGTAGACAATAAAAAGTTCTGACAGATATTGATGGCACATACCATACAAGTCCTTATAGGTAATTATAATAAAAGGCCAGTGCAAGGACACCAAAATTAGAGGGACGTGCTGACATGTCCTGGTCCTTGTCAGGATGCTGGCAGTAAAAGTGACTGATAAAAAAACCATCACATCACAATATGTTTTTATAATACAATTAGTACAATACATTACTTAAGCAACCTTTTTACGCAACATTTATAACCATAAATTACTGTGAACTGAAAAAAAGGAGAAGGAAATATTTATTTTTTTGGTGTAACATTAATCAAAGTTTGGCACTACTGGTTAAAATATTGTTTAAAAGTCCTGTCTGTTATTATCATTTTGTTGCCGATGCCGCAATAAAATGGCAACAATAGCAAATTTTATTTTATTTTATTTGGATATTTTGTACATGGCTAATAATTGACTTCTATACAATGCAAAAGCAACCAATCACGACCCAGCATCCAAGAGTTCGTATAACTTTATCAACAAATGTGCATGAAGTACATTAAAAGGGAATTCATTTTAAATCATTGTGAAATAACGTTGGATTATTTTGTCCATTGTTGCTTTAGAAAAAAAAAAAAGAAGAAGAAAAAAAGAAATGCGTCATGGCTGTGCTTTTATTATTTCCACCAGCATTTGGACACCGGGTGAGTAGTCATATGCCTCAAGGTTTTTTTTAAAAGAAAATTACACTTCGGATGTTTTTAGCCACCCTTAAAAAAAATCTACGTGGTCCAGTGGACATCAGTGACTTTTCAACATATACTTCAGCATACAGGATGGATGTAAAAGAGACAAGAGCCATTTATTTCTTTAAATAGTTGTTCAATTTTAGTGGACAAAAGCACAAGTAGAAAATGACTTGTTTTTTTGTCAATGGCTCATTAATTCTTACATGTCAGAGCCTCCTTAGAGACATATGTTAAAAACATCAGAAACCAGGACCATGGCAGGGTTTTGGCTTTGCAATAATACTCATAAGAATAATATGAAGCTGTTCTCCAATCCTGGTATTATGGACTAGGCACAGCAAAGCATCAAATTTGACACTAAAGAAATACTGATCTTAGAACACAGTTGTGTAGCAACAAGAATGTACATGCTTTAAGGACAAACATCACTTTCGATATCACATTTGCAGCAAGACTAGAACATAAATCAGATGTTCTACAAGTCTGACTAGTAATCATAAGATTAAACGCTTATGGTATGTTAATGACGTTTACAATTAACCTGTGTAGAGACTAACACTGTTTTGTCTCCGGTTGGCTATAAATAGCTAAAATACTATGAAAAGAATGATGATGGCCCGGATGAAGCTTAAAGCTGGGCATGCTTGAACAGATCTAGGAATTAGACGGCATGCAGAAGTAACATGCAATCCATCACACGACTAGAAAGGGCAGTGGTAGCACAGTGGTTAAGGTGTTGGACTGTTAATTGGAAGCTCATGGGCTTAATTCCCAGCACCACCAAGCTACCACCGCTGGGCCACTGAGCAAGGTCCTTAACCCCTAATTGCTCAGTTGTATATAACAGATAAATGTCAGTCGCTTTGGATAAGTGTGTGTGCGAAATGTCGTAAATGTAGAAAAGCGTCTACACCGACTGTAATATTAATCTGTAATGTTTTTAGTTACAGTTAGGGGTTCCTAGGGTCACTAGGCCTTTTCTGCATCCAGTTAAAATATATTAAAATTGCTTGTGCAGATAATGGTAATGTTTCGCCCATGTATTACTGATGATAAAACTATCCGAACCAACGCTACTATTGGATTTGGAGGTATGAATGCTGAATTAAGAGTCATTGTAAGAGTGATCTGATCTGACTGTCAGGTCTCAGTTGGACACAGACTTGTTATTAACCTCAGGTTGTTGTTTTAAGTCATAAAAACAAAGTGTGTTAAAACTGCATTTATTTGGTGTTGTCCAGTTTGATTGCAAGTGTGTTACTGAGGTTGTCAACAGCACTACTCTCTCTACACAAACAAAACTCAGAGCCCCTAAACTGGGCTGGTGGACTGAAGCTCAGTTCATCTGTCATGTGTGTGTGTGTGTGTGTGTGTGTTTTTCTAAGCCAACATTTGTTTTGACGTGAGTGAAACACAAGAGTAAATCCGATTAACCAACCAACAGAACACAAAGCTTAACATAGTTTTCAATGCAACTACATCTTTTTATTAACAATAAATGTTGTGCTTTATATCAGAAAACCACACAAAATGTTGTGCTTTATATCAGAAAACCACACTTTATATAATAAAGGCAAACATCCAGTCAGGCTCAGTGTAAGTGTAACGTGCGGGTCGGACAGACAGCGGTGTGTGAGGCTAGCTAACTGCTTAGCTACCAACCAGTCTGTCTTTAGCCTAGGCCGAGGTTTGTTCACACACATACACACACACACAGGCCATTCTTATAGAATAAACACAATTAATCTTACCTCACATTGTCAGCTGCAGAATTGTATCTCACGTCACCATAACAATTTTTCCTGAGCCGTATTGTTGTTTTTCCTACAGCTGATAGCGCCCACATCGCAGAATCGGTTTCCGGATTATTTACATAGACGTCATAGGTTTTCCTGGTTTTTAGGTCACGTGACAAATGTAGCCAATGGGATTTTAAAGGCTAAACGCATTGACGATATAATAAAATAAATCAACTAGAAATAATTAAATAAAGCAAATGTGGAAAAAACATATTTTCTTTATTTATTAATTATAAGATATATAATTCATTAGATTTTTTTCTTCAAAAATCATCATAAATCAATATAAATTTTAAAATAATAGGAAAAAAGTCATATTTTTAAAACGGCTTTCAATGCTGTGAGCTGCTCCAAGCTCTGTTGTATAAAATTATACATTTTCACACATTAATTAATTGCTGTATTTTTTATTTTTATTTGTTTTGGTTTTTTTTGCTGCAAATTCTCATTACATCTTTCGCATTAAGGTGACATTTTGGTAGCATTGTATTCAGCATAGAGGTGACATTAGATAATAGTCCACTTAATTTATCTTATTATCCATAATATAAAATTCCTGCTCTATTATTTTACTGATGGTAGGTACAGCTGTGTGATTTAAAAAACATTCTGAACATTTAACAAGTAAAAAAAAATCAACACAGAAAACATGCCACTTATTAGCTAGGTCTTTATTTAAATTAAACAAAAAGTTTCACATTAAACGTTTTTTCATACATGTTCAAAAAAAAGCAAACCTATTCTGCTTGCTTAAAAATACAAATTATGGCAAGAAAAACGTGATTTGCTTGTGATGAATCACGACTGATGAATCATGAATAAACATTACAGTAAGGCTGTGCCATCAGAAGCACTTGGTAGCAGCATTACACTTCATTTCAGCTAAGTTACTAATGAACAGGATGAAGACCCTGCTCTGCATGGCACTTGTATGGACAGTTTGTCAGTATTTAAAGGCAAAACAAACCCCCCCCCACACACGTTTTGATACAAGTGATAGCGCCAGCAAGCTTCAAAAGGACTGAAAGCACATACAGTATACAGACTTTATACTTTTAGAATAAATACATATAAGCAAACATATTCTCTTTTAAGGTGAAAGGTTAGAAGTTCATTAGAATATCACGCTCCTGCACACTGGTAAAGAAAGGCTTCCCGAACACAAAGGAATGAAGGCCTGGCCGCAACTTCTCTGCCATTGCCATGATGATGTTTAGATCTCCTTCTACAGTCAAGTCCAGGTCAGTCTTCATATTACGCAGTGACCGGAATGGCTTCTTCCCCTTCTGACTACAACAACAATTAGCAATAACTTTCTATATCTGATCCTAATTATTGTGAGCATTAGCTATAATGGATCGACTTATTTGAAAGCATGTAGTGGTTAGATCTGTGATTGCTGGGAAAGATACATACGTGTCATCCTCGATATATCTGAGGAGCGTTAGGGCCTTCCTGTGCAGCAACAGGAGAAAATGGGACAAGTATACATTCCGAAGGTTTAGACCTGGTTTCAGTAGGAAAACCTATACACAAACGCACGCACACAAAACATGAGATGCATGGACATGTTAATGTAGAAATCATCTCAGACAAAGGTGTCAAACGTATGAGCATGTTCAGAATAAATGGTGAGGAAAACAGCCCATACCTCATCTATGAAAGACTTTACCAGGGTATCTCGGTGCATGACATCCTGAAATATATTTCTAGAAAAAAATGGCACGGTTACTGTACTGTACATTCCATAGACATGCTATATACGGACAAGCTTGTATAATAAAGCTACAACAGAAAAAGAGATACATATAGATAAAAAAAGTTTATATACTGATCGATATAATAGTTTTGGATTTGAAAAATCTACTCATTTAAATATCCCACGGTGCTAGTGAATTACATTGGCTCCAGATACCATCAGAATGGGGTAAAATGTGTTTGTAGTGGTTTAGACTGAGGCCTTCATACATAGGATAAATCAACACTTTTTACAACAGTCTTTAAAATTTACTTAGAATGATGAAAAGAGTTTTAATTCCGCAAATTAAACCTAAATAAAACCTAATTTGATTTATTAGTTGATTGTTAGTTACTGATAATTAGTTTTTGGTTGTATTGTTTACACTAATGCACGAATAATCGCTTATTGCGCATCTTAAGGTGAGATGTGTTTACAGCATTCAAAGGTACTGTAAAGTAACTCGATTTGCTTTAATTGCTTTACTTTATTTAACATATAAGCAAAATACTGCACCACAGATCCACACTACAATCTACCTCTGCTCCACTGGGAGAACCAAGTGGGGTTTTTTTATTTACATTTTTATTAATTTGATTAGATTATTGGCCACATAAAAATGTAATTACTTGGTATAGGTATCAGTTCTAACAAAATATATATTGGTCTATCTCTACTGATGATAAAGATAATAGCAAAGCTGTTCATTCCCAGGTGGAAAGTTGTATTGATAGTTAAAATCAGTTACTCAGTTGATGCCACATTATAAATACTAACTCCACCCGCTTCATGGTCAGAGTGCACTGCCATTTAAACCCCCTACAACTTGTTTAAATGCATGTTCATATGTACAGTCAAGCCCAAAATTATTCATACCCCTGGCAAATTCTGACTTAAAGCAGCCACAATGCGCAGCCGCAGGTCCTTAGTGAGCTCCTTTGTCTTAGCCATGACTGTCCACAAACCAACAGCTGAGAGCTTCTGTTTTTCAGCTGTTGAGTTGATTAAAACAACTGTTCCTAATGAACCAGGGTAATTAGGATGCTTTAGAACAGCTTTGACTATTTGGAATGGTATAGAACTTTGGATTTTCCTATAGACTGTGACAGTTTGCAAAGGGGATGAATAATTTTGAACATGCCACTTTTTGTTCAAATGTAAATAAAAGCTGAGAAATATTTTTTTTTCCACAATGATGCCTCTTATAGATCGTCTTATTAGCTTTTGGGAGAAGCCTGTGTCATTTCCGGTCAAAAAAAACTTGCTGGTTGAATAAAAGTAACTTTAAGTCAGAATTTGCCAGGAGTAAATAAATAATTTCGGCTTGACTGTATATCATGCTGTGCTAATTACTACCCAAAACCACACAGCCAAAACGTTACACTATTGTTCTGAAAGGCAGTGATGAAAGGGGTCTTTTTTCAGCTTTTAAGTCCTGAAGGCGAATAATAAGTTCTTACTATTGGTTTCTTTTTAATAAGCTGCTTATTCACTTTGCCAGGATTAATAATTTAATGAGCATGAAATAAAATCGTACAACTATGCTAAGCAAAAAGGCATCTGAAATTTACCTCAAATTAGAGAGCTCAATTTGAAATTAAAAACATTCTCAGTGAACTTGCTTTTCTGATTCTGAGCAGAACATCTGCTCAGGTTGTTGTTTTTTGAACCATTTTTTGTGGTCCAAAAAAAATCCTTTCGATGATTTCCCCCATTCTGATTGATTTGAGTTTATTTGTGTTTAAAACTTTATTTGTGCTGCTGCTACTTGATTCTGCTTTACTCCTGCACAACTACTGTATAAATCCAATTAAATAGCAGCGGCTTAAATAAAAAGTTTCAGTTTAAGATTATACATTCCATATCAAATATAATAGATGGAGAACACTGTGAGGACAAAGTGATGTCTGGTTAATTATAGAGTGTAAAAGGACATACAAGTCAGGAGTAAAGGACTCTTGTATGTTGATGAGTTGATCCGGGCTGATTTCGTCCTCACTGCTGGTCTTCCAGAGGGCAGTGAGCTCGGCCTGCATGTAGCGGCGCTGATGGTACATATGTTCGTGGCAAGGAGGCATCTGCTTCACTGTGTTAATGTCCACATCAATGTGAGTGGACGGATAAGGGGAAAACAGGACCTGGCGGTAAGGCAACACGACACTCCCTGCAGAGTCCTGTGTGCGGACAGAGTGCACAGATTTACTTATTCTCATTATCGCACCTTCATCAATTGCTGCAAAATTCTAGACAATCCCAGTCCCAGTGCAAACATCTGATACTACCAAACCTGGTCTGGCCACTTATTTATCGAAACATCAAAATTACTTTATTATTATTATTTTGATTAAAATCAAATTTCAGTGTAATTCCGGGAAGCAAATGCAAACAATCGTGATGTCCGTTTTTATCTAATATCGTGCAGTCCTAATGGAAATTTTCCAAGACACAATCTCATCAAGTTTGTGATAGCAATTAAGGTATGAGATGCTGCTAAGGATGTGAAATTTTACCTTGAGCAAACCCTGAACGAACAGGCCAGTGTCGTATTTGAAAGTACCATCAGCTCGGCACAGTCGTGAGCACTTCCTCTCAGCGGGAGTGAGGAACAGACATAGCGTCAGCACAATCTACGCAACAACAAAACTCAACCGGTTAACCTATTGCTTGCAACAATAAGCAGTTTTGTAGAGAGTGCATTAGTGATACTGTGCATACAGGGGAAAGAGAGTGACGGAGAAAGATTGTGTGTAGACCTTATTGACTTTGTCTGGGTTGCTGCCAACAACAACAGAGCAGCCACAAGTCTGTAGATGAGAGCTGATGGCTCTAAAAAACACAGAGTTGGAGAGGAATTCTATTTACAAAGCATTTTACTTATGTAAATAAAAATATTGATTCAATCTTGGCCAGTAAATCATAAGATATGTTTTACAAACATGCTTACACATCATCAGTGAGTGTTTCTCTGAAAGGCGATGGTGAAAAAAATATATATTTGAGCGTTTTTTAGGCACTTACTTGTGAAGAAAGTCTTCATGACAGCTGTCACCTATATCATCATCATTCAATAAAGTGTCTTTGATCTATTAAAAAAAAATCACAGTGTTTTTGTCAATAGTAACAATAATACTATGGCTGTGTATTGGCAAAGGGCCTTACGATATGATACATATCACAATAGATGATACACGATACAATATATCACAATATACTGCAACAGTAAAAGTTAAAATATCGATACACTATCATGAAAAAAATTATCGCAATAGTTAGCATTACTGATATTTCTATACACCACTTAGTGATAAACAAAAAAAAAAAACAAGTGTGAGACAGTATAAGAGAGAGAGAGAGACAAAGATAGAAAGAGAGAGAGAGAGAGAGACTGACTCACGTCTACTTCCTCCGGCACACTATGAGTCTTCATGGATGAGAGAAGCTCCATGATGGGAACAATCTCAGAGGTTAACAAACCAATAATGCCATAACCCTGCAACACAAACATCACACACACACACACACATTTAACACATTTTAGACAGAGGGGTTTTTAGTGTGGTGGATAAGCCTCCAGACCTTTTGCATATAGATGCGTCCCTTGCGAACTGTGTGCTTAAGCCTTTCCACACAGACGCTGTGCAGCGGAAGGTAGAAATCCAGTTCCGACTGGGGCAGGATAATGGACAGTGCGCACGTGTTCTTGTCACCCCTTAACTCGCCATCGAATATCAGTGAGACGATGATCACGCTTTTTTCCGCCAGCACAAAGAACTTTACGTCCACGGCGCCGCTCTCTGCACTGCGCAGAATCTCCCCGTTCAGCGTGTGATTTGCCAGAAAAGTCACCTCACCGTCATTCAGTAATACCGACCCCTGACCTTTGGGGGCCCAGATGTGCCATACACGGGGTCCCAGGATGTTGTCCCAGTAGGCAAAGGTTGCTGCCAGAAGTGGACACCATCCTTCCACCACCACCTCTGTTTTAGCCACAGCTGGAGACTGTGGTGGGCAACCAGTAGACATGGCACATTCAGATGTTTTTTTCTAAGGCTTAGAGATGACAAGTAGATCATTAACTCTCTCTTCACTGGTGTTCTTTACCTATTAAAGATGGAGGGGGGGGGCAGAGACATTAAAATAGATTAAAAACTAACAGAAGATTAGTGTGATGCAAATAAGGCATCACAATCAGTACTGTACATTGCCTATCAGGTCACTAGTCATTTTACCACCAGAAAAAAAAAAAAAGATTGTATTAATAATTTTGTGGGAAATAGAACGATCAATAACATAGCAACCGAGTCTGTAATAGAAAGCGTTTTAATAAATACCCTTTAATTTATTACATCAATATACATACTATAATAGACGTACGCAGCACATACTACAATTAACAGATATTTTGTGTATAATTTCTCTGTTCATCCTTAAAAATAAGATGAGTGATGTCTTTAAAATGCATTTTAAAATATACACTGCTGATTAAATTTTGTTTTAGAAAAGAAACACAAAGACACAGCCAATACACACTGTGAAAATATTTTTGATCTTTCTGTATAGGACTCGTTCCCCTTTTTCCAAAAGAATCGTAAATTTACACTTGGCACCCTGAGGTAATGCTTTTTATAAGCAAAGGGACAATGGACTAAGCCATAGTACCGTTAAATCCTCCCCTCAGCTAGAGCATTGAAAATGGGTCGTGGTTGGGTATTCCAGCATGACAATAAGCCAAAACACACAGCCAAGGCAACAAAGTAGTGGCTCAAGAAGAAGCACATTAAGGTCCTGTAGTGGCCTATTTAGTCTCCAGTCCTTAATCTCATAGAAAATCTGTGGATGGAGCTAAGGGTTCAAGTTGCCAAATGTTAGCCTAGAAAACTTAATAAATTAAAGAGAATCTGCAAAGATGAGTGGGACAAAATCCCTCCTGAGATGTGTGCAAACCTGCAGAAACGCCTGACCTCTGTAACTGCCAAACAAGGGTTTAAATACTTATTTTATTAAAATGCAAATTAATTCACAACTTTTTTTTTAACAAATGTAACTTTTCTGGATGTTCTTCTTGTGATTCTGTTTTTCACTTTTATATTAAACCTACCATTAAAATTATAGACTAATTACAGACTGATCACTGCTATTTTGCACTTCTGGTTAGATGCTAACTGTATTTCGTTGCCTTGTAGCCATGCGCAATGACAAAATTGAATCTAATCTAATCTTATGCTAATTATTACACTAAAAATCCAGGCCAGAGACCATTCAAATAGGCCAATGGAGAATGCCATTTCCTCTGCTATTCATCTAGCTCTCAACCACTTGGACGATAACGATGCATAACAATCTTTTCAGCTCTGCTTTTAATACAGTCATGCCCAGTAAACATGTTGCTAAGATCAGTGACCTGTGTATATGTAAATCCATATGCAGTTGGATTATGGACTTCCTGACAAATAGACCTTGTCTGTAATGTTAGGTAATCACACATCCTCAACCCTCAAACCGAACACCGGCGTCCCGCAAGGCTGCGTTCTGAGCCCACTGCTCTTTTTCTTGTTGAGCTATAACAGTGCTCCAAGGCTTAACTCCAAAATCTTCATCAACTATGCAGATGATACCACAGTTACTGGACGAATTAGTAACAACAATAAATCAACCTACAGGAAGGAGATTCAAAGCCTGTTATCATGGTGTACCAGGAACAACCTCACCCTCAATGCCACCAAGACCAATTCTAACCTTTCTCCGTCTACATCAATGTCAGTATGGTCTGAAGTAGAGCATGTCTCTAGCTTTAAATTCCTGGGCATCCACATCTCTGAGGATCTGTCATGGCATCTGAACACCTCAGCTCTGGTTAGGAAGGCACAACAGCGTCTTTATTTACTAAAAAAAAAAAAGTTAAAAAGTTTATCTATCCGCCAAGATCTTGACCAACTTTTACCGTTGCATTATAGAGAACATTCTGACTCCATCACAGTTTGATATAGCGGCTCCAGAGTGTGTAAAAAAAAACCCAGGTATGATGCACTGTTTGTTTCTTTATCACAGTAGATGTCTGCGCAGAACGCACAAATTCATCAAGGACTCCTTCCACCCAAGTCACAAACTGTTCAACCTCCTTCCATCCAGGAGGAAATACAGGACCATCTGCACCAGAACCAGCAGGTTCAGGGACAGGTTTTTTTTTCTACATTACACTGCTAGGACATCCATGTCTCACTACACTTCACCATCTTGCATTTCGGCTTCACTTTGTACATTCTGCCACATTTCTTCTCTGTTATTTGTTTATAATGTACATATTGTTAATTCGTAAGATTACACTAGTTTGTCCATATAAATATATACTCGCTGTACAATGTACACAATGCACACATTTTACACACTGTATAATTACACTTTATTTGTTGGAAATACTTGCAGATACTCCTCTATGCACATATCGACAGGGCTTATTTATTAATGTACATACTTACTGAATATTTATCTGCACCTGCTCATTTGTACATTTCTACTATTTGCACTTCGGGTAGATGCTAAACAGCATTTCGCCAAACCCATCAGCCTGCCAGTATGGATACATCATAGAGACAATAGACAGTTGTACCTTGATCCTAGCATTTACATTAAACCTGCCTGGTGGTCAGGAAGTGCCTAGAGACAAAAGGTTATTATCTCAGACACCTGGGCTTGATCTGACTTGGTCTTCTCAAAATGTTATCATCTTTGTCAGTGTATATATTATTAAATTGGAACCTAGATTTAACATTTTCCAAATTTGTACTCCAACACATTTAATATAAAAAGATTGTTGCTATTTTTTCAGCAGTTTTGGGTTAACGTTGTGATCCAACAACCCATTACTGATCTATTAGTTTTCTACTTCGATCTGGAGAAGGGCATGTGCCAAACGCTGTAAATGTGAAAGTAGTTTGCGCTCGGAGCAAAGCACAGGCTTAGCCATCTTAAAGCACTCTGAATCAATGGTGGTTAAGGGCTTTGTGCAAGGGCTTAATGGCGGCAATTTGGCAGAGGTGGGACTTAAACTATGAACCTTCGATCAACAATCTCTAGCCCTTAACCATCTGACCCTCCACTACTGTTAACTTTTATACCATTAGTGGGAAGTGATGGTGTACGACTCAGGGGAAAGGTGTGGGGTATCTGCCAAATGTACAAAGCCCCTGATCCCCGTTAAAACATGGTGTGTTATGATTGGATAGCACTCAAAAACCTGAGTGTTTTGAACAAAGACCTGATCATAACACCACTGAACACCTTTGAGATGAATTGGAGGACTGCTTGCACTCCAGATCTCACGAATACTATAGTAGCTGAATGAACCCAAATCTCACAGTCAGGCTACAAATTGTAGTGGAAAATTATAATAGAATAGTGGACATCAATAATTAATATATATATATATAAAGCACCATAGGGTTGCCAGTTATCTAACTTATAAACGAATTCCACAGGTTATTGTGTGCATCCGATATTTTCCCAGATATTAACGAGCATCACCTCATTGTGTACTGGACAGTATTATACATCAGTACACTCAGTAAAACAAGCTCTTGTCTACCATTATAAGAAAAAGGGGAACTGAATATTAACAGTTCTTGTTGTCTAACTGTGTTTTAATATCATGTTCATGAATTTCTTACCTGTCGGGACCAGAAAGGCGCACAGCCACCTCCGGCACTTCCTGTATTTTGACAGGACTCTCGAAGAAGAGCGACGCTATCTAAAGTCTTCAGTAATTCGGTGCTGCCCTCTGCTGGATGTTTTAATATAAACTTCGCTTTATTACGTGAATTTACTAACTTATCTATCTTATCTATCTATCAGGAAATGTACATTATGTGAGGTATTTTAGGTTTAGTAATATGCAAGAATGTGTGTGAGTTAGCGTGCCACTGCATGGTGCTGTTTTCTATATTCTTATATTTGAATGCAAATATACAAATCTATACATTCACGTGGAACGACAGTTTCGCTCAGTGTCTACATGTTGTGTTATTACATTATCCTTTTTCAGCATGATAAAGCTTCTGTGTGCAAAGTTGGTGTGGAAGAACGTAATTGTTCTGCACTAAGCCCTATGCTGACGACACCTCAGACCTCCTCAGCCAACGTTAGTGCCTGAACTTGCTAATACTGACTGATGACTGAACGAATTCCCACAGCATCAATCCAAAAATCTAAGAATCTTTTATCCAAATCCCCCTTTGTAAACTAAGGGGCTCAGCAGTGGTAGTTTGGTGGCTCTGGGAATTAAACGCATTATCTTTTAATCAGCAGTCCAACACCTTTACTACTGAGCTAACACTTGTCTAATAGTTTTTATTAGAGTAGGACTGAATTGAAAGCTCAGTGAATAAGAAATGGTAGATCAGTAGTTAAGGTGTTGATTCCCAGCACAACCAGGCAGCCCCTTTTTTTTGGATATTAAAAAATGAGATAAGTTGCTGTGTAAGGGCATCTGTCAAATGCTTGAAATGTAAGTCAGTGGGACTACATTGAAATCTGTACTTCATTCATTTATTTTTTAATCTTCTATACCCGCTTATTCCCTAATTCGCGGTCACAGGGATCTGCTGGAGTCCAGTGCAGACTGGAACAGGTCGCCAGTCCATCACAGGGCAACACACACTATAGGCAATTTAGAATCGCCTATTAACCTGACAAACATGTTTTTGGACTGTAGGAGGAAACCGAAGTGTCCGGAGTAAACCTGTAAATCTGTAATTGTATATTCAAAAAAACACAGATATAGTTGTAATAAAAAAGGCATCCAAGTACCTGTGTTCGTATAATGTGGCTAAACTGTCACATATCTCTATTAATACTTTATCCCATATCAAGATACCTATGCAAACACACACACACACACACCTACACTATGTGTACAATACAACACTACTTGTACAATAATACACTGAATGAATCACAAGGGTTCAGCATTATTATACTTCTGCATTGTGTAAATGTCTAATGATTTATTATACAAGGCCTGGGGCACAATGTAGCTTTAGCCTATACTAAGGGTGCTCAATTCAAGGGTTGAAGTCAGAAATCTGTGCAGGTTACTTAAGTTCTTCTAAACCTAAATTGCAGATCTGTGCCTCCATGGACTTTTGTACATAGTGTTTTGCAATGCTGGAACATGTATGGACTGCTTAGATGCAAGAAGGGCTTACAGCATACAAAAATATATGAATGTATACAAAGATACATCGAATTTGTAGCAAACATATATAACAATGGGCCACATATAATACTTGAAATTGCAGCTCAACTGGTTAAGGTTTTGGGGTGGTGGTTGGAGGATCAGGGTTCAAGCCCCATCGCTGCTAAGGCGCTACTGTGGCCCTTTTCTGCTCCAGGTTTGCCTTAAAATCTGCAACATGATTTAATTACAAAAACTATACTGCGGTATTTGTGCGCTAAATGTTAATTAATTAGCAACCCATGAAAACCCATGAATAACACAACCCCCCCCCCCCAGTTTCACAGTGATCGCAGACTGAAATGCATGTTTAAGCTGAACACAGCTATAACACATAATACACACAATATAAATAGAGTCTTTCTGTCGTAAGATTATTGTAGTTATGGGATTTACGAATTTATAATATGCTACATTTTAAAGAATCTGTGGAAGTCGTGTTTGTGCTGCCTGTACACATATAATTATAATGTGAATTCTCTTTCAGAGGTAGTGATGCAGGAAATATTCTCACAATGTCATCTTTGCCGCTAAATTGGCCAGTGACAAGCAGATCACAAAATAAACTAAAAGCACTATTTTTGGTTTCATGACTAAGAAATTCTCTCAGTGTACATTTTTTTTTTGCCTGTGATAAAGTGAAAAAAAATAGCCTATAGGTATAGGAGGTTTTAGTGATCTTCACTGGTACGGTCAACTTCAAACATGCCAACTGGCTCTGATCCCTGACTCAGGTATGATGCACTGTTTGTTCATGCTCCATGTAGACATCTTGTCCTTATTTTTTTCAGCCTAAAATCTTTGCAACTGCAAAACAATATAAGCTATTTTGGTTTTGCTTAATGAATAAGGAAAGCCCACAACATACGGCAACAATACACTAACAAGCTTTATGAGACATTTATTATTTTTATATAAAAATTAAAACACCTCTGCTTTTAAACACCTCCTACTAAGTTTTCCTATTATACTGTATGTTGAGACAAAAATTAATTCCAGTTTTTAGTAGGCGGCTGCTGTGCTAAACTCTGTGATGAGTCCAATTTTATATAAACAGAATTCCAGAAAAGTTTTTTTTTATTCAATTTAAATAAAATGAAAACTAAAAGCTTTTTTAAATCACATGAGCCAATATTTTATTCACAACAGAACATAGCTAACATAAATGTTTAAATTCAGACATTTTTACAATTTTATGCTTATTTTAATTTTTCTGCTAAAGGTCTCAAAACAGTTGGCGTCGAGGTTATGTATGTCTGGTGTTTTGGTGTTGGAATTTGGTCCCATTCTTGCCTGGTACGGGTTTCCAGAGTTCATATGACATGCAGTATTAAACACCTCTTAAACAGGTCTGTTTGGGGAAGTGGTAGCGCAGTGGTCAAGGTGTTGGACTGCTAACCCAGACATTAAGAGTTCAATTCCCAGCACCACTAGGCTACCATCAGTGAGGCCCCTGATCAAGTCCCTTAACACCAATTGCTTAGTTGTATGTTTAAGCTACATTTAAGTCACTCTGGATAAGAGCGTCCGCCAAATGCTGTAAATCTACTGAATGTATATTAGATTGACACCTGACCCAAGTGGTCCCTGTGACACACACAGCAAGAGGAAAAATCTCAGTTGAGCCTCATCAAGGCTTCAAAAGCAGCAGTATGAGATTTACATGGCACGCCATCCCATAAATCTACTGTCCTCTGGATACAAATAATTGTATCTTTGTGTATCTCACGCCATACAGGATGTGTCTGTTTTTGGCAACAGGTCACGCTGTGCACAGCATGGTTCTTTGTTTAGAGGATTCCTCCTCGACTTTGCAGGTTCACAGAGGAAAAGATATAAGCTTTCGCGTTGCCATAGTAACAATAGTGCACAGCACTGTTAGCAACACTTTTGGGCAGCACCTAGCAACTGTATCTAGGCATCTAACAGCCAGGTTACTAGACAGCAAAAGGAAAAAAATTTGGATTACAATAGATGCTGCCTTCATATCACGTCTCACAAGTATTAAACATCAACAGCCTTTTCAGGCAGATAAAAGTGTGTTATTGTGTGGACATGTTTAAAAATCAATCTATCTATCTATCTATCTATCTATCTGTCTGTCTGTCTGTCTGTCTGTCTGTCTGTCTGTCTGTCTGTCTGTCTGTCTGTCTGTCTGTCTGTCTGTCGTCTATCTGTCTATCTATCTATCTATCTATCTATCTATCTATCTATCTATCTATCTATCTGTCTGTCTATCTATCTATCTATCTATCTATCTATCTATCTATCTATCTATCTATCTATCTATCTATCTATCTATCTATCTATCTATCTATCTATCTATCTATCTATCTATCTATCTATCTATCTATCTATCTATCTATCTATGCTTGAAATGCAGCTATACATCTTTATACAGTCCCTGAAAGGCAAGGCTTCCTTTAATTACAATATATTGCACTAATTAGCTACTGTCATGCTTCCTCTTGACTGAACTGTTACGTCTGCCTGAGTGATTTCCTGCCACTCTTTCCATCCTGTAAATACGCAGTGTTGTGGAAGATTGGAGATGCATGACACCCACTTTCACAGACACTGAAGGGGGTTATTATTTCTAAAGCAGCCCGCCGAATGTCAGCAGTCTATTGGAAACATATACAGTACACGATGGCACTAATGCATTGGCGCATTAAAGCTAAAACTAAGTGCTGGCATCTCCGTGCAAAGCGGATAGACCAGGCGGCCTGTGGGCTACGAATGGATAAATTGTAACTGTGCATGCGAAGGTTCTGGAAGATACCGCAAGATTTATGACTGGCACTTAGCTGGAGACATGTTGATCCTCCAGTGCATTTGTTCCGCCTTTTTCGATTTGGCAGCGTTATCAGTACTGCTGGCAAACCCTGAAATCAAGCTGAAAGCTCTGAATTTTCTTTTGTTTTCCAACACAGCTCTCAAGTAATAAACCACATTTGAGTAAGAAGCATTAAACCACTTAAATCCAGAGCTGGTGTAGACATGTCAGATTTCAGCAATAGTCAAGTACTGCAAAGTATAACGGGCTGGTCCTTTAATTTTAGAGAATGATAAAGCCTTTCAGCATACGAAAACAGGTTTCGAACTCTTCGCAATCTGGCTTTTATAAATAATTGCAAGATAGCTTCATGCTTCTGTCTACATCTTGCTCATTAGAGCTGTTTGTTAGTTCCCCTCAGACACTTTATTTGTGTCTGTCTGGGTCTGTCTTTATCAGGCAGCAGGTGGTTTCTCAGGTCAAGCTAGAGGTGAAGCTCACACATCAGTTCATGATACATGTGTCTCTGAGGAAGAGCCATTCGCACAGAAAAGATGTGCCTGTTTAGGCTCTCACCAAAAACTGACACTAATAAGCCCAGCGAGGTCATTCAGCTCAACAGCAGACATTTAAAAACCTCTCTTGAGATGACACATACAGCGACAGACTAACCACATGCATAAATAAGTCCGAATGCTAAAGCTCTAAACTTACTGAAGCTAGCCTATTGTTGGAACCCTGTGCTATACTGGTTACGGTTTTTGAAAACTGTCACCCTTCTTCCAGTTTTAAGACACAGCAACTTTCTATTATTAGATATGAACAGTGACTTTTGACAACTTGTGTGTGGCCCAGCGCAGGTTATCAGTAGAGAAAGTAAAACCCTATTATCCAAATTCTACTCTTGGACACCTTGTCATGTGGATAAGACACAAGTGATCTTTAAAATGGGCTTTTACATTAGGAATCATTATCCTGATGCAGCATTCTTCTTACCAACAGCACAAATACTGCTCTCTTGTGAAAGATAATAAGAATAAGATATAATATTTTATTCAGTAATAAAAAATTACTGTAGGTAAATCTATATTTGGTTTTTGTTTACTTCCTGTTTTGTCCCCTTGTCTTCCTGTCTTGTGTTTCCCCTGGTCTCTGTGTCTCATTCTCATTGGTTTGTTTTGTCATGTGTTGTTCATTGTCTCAGGTGTGTCTTGTTCAGTTGATTAGTTCTTTGTGTATTTATACCCCTGTGTCTACCCTGTCTTTGTGGATTATTGACTACTGTTTGTATGCTACTGAGGAGAGTTCATGTTCATGTTCAGGTTTAGGTTCAACTCTGTCTTGCCTTAGTGGACTACCGTTACAAAGGGCCTTGTCCAGCAGCGGTAACTTGGTTGCACTGGGAATCAAAGTCACAATCTTCCGGTTAGCAGTCCAACACCTTTACCACTAGGCTACCACCACCCCAAATAAATAACAACCGTTTGGCGGGGTGACACAAAAAAAGCACAACTGATTTTAATATTTTTTTCTCCAAAAAAAAATTAAACATGCAGGTGGACAAATAAGTATATCCTTTATTTTAGTAACATGTAGAGCCATTTTTTTCTTTAGGAATTTATCATCCTGTCACACCACTTTTCTTTATAATATAGCTTCAGCTCATCAATGTTTAAGAGCATTTGTTTAAAGACAAGCAGCTACTTTGGGCTAAGGGATGGATTATTATTTAGTCATTACTGGGAATGGGAATAACGGTGTTACTAAGAGCGTTTAGCTTGTTACAGTGCTGTTACCGTTACTGGCAGTAACCAATGGCGTTACTATTATTGAGCTTATTATCATGGCGTTATTATTATTGATAATCTATTATTGAGATTATTAAAGAGGTTTTTATCTTAGTACGCTCTCTCAGCAAGTGTTTACATACACGGTGGCGCGCGCACACATACACACACAACAATGGCTTAGTCCGATATTGCATACTATTTAATTAAGTACTTCCTGATCCTTAATAAAGTTTGTTCTATATAGTATGGTCTTCAGGTAGTATAAATGAAATTCAGATGTACTGTAGGATTCAGAGTGATGGCAAGTCTAACAAGTTCAAGGGTAGCTTTCTCGATCTGGAAGCTTAAGCACTAATTTGTCCTGCGTTTATGTAAAAAAACAAGATTGTTTATTAAAGAGTCTCTTCATGTCGGTGGCAAGTAATTCTAATCTAATTAAGCTCCTCACATTGTCACAAAAGCCACAACATTAAAATAGTGTAGATAAGTGTACAATGTTCTAGAATAATCATTTATTTTATTTAGTGTCCATTTCTTTCATTTAACATTGGGGGCATCCAAGTTAAGTTACTTTTCATGGGAATTAGTTACTTGTAATGACGTGACTCAGTTAGGATAAAAACAGAGCCAAAACCTGAATAACTCTGAATTAATAGAGTGTTGCGTTTTCACGCTGGAGTCGAAGGGTCTAAAAGATGATGTCATGGTTGTAGTATTTTAGTAGTATGATAGTAACACATTGCTTATGTAGTTTGTGTACATTTAGCAGTGTGTAATAAAGTACACCTCTCTATGCTTGATATTTTAGTACTGTTACTAACTTTATTATCCAGTTTCCTTACCAGTAAATGACACATGATGCGCTGTAGTGATGTTGTCTCTGGTCGTCTAGTCTGTGCGTGTTCATGCATTCAGGAGGTACTGTACACTTACGGTGCTCTTGAGCTATAGTTAGCATTCACCGTTGCACCTGTACGTTTTCAGGTTGTTTTCTGTTTCATACTCTAATGCATTATGTAAAATAACTTTATGAAGTCATAATTTATGCAGGTTTATTTAAAGTTAATGAAACAATCTAAATTATACATAACACTTTTAATGAATTGGGAATAAAGGATTTAAACGAAATATTTCCCATTATCAACCAGCAATATACAGATACACATTGCACAATTCCCCCCCACCATTTCCCTGCTAAAATAATTTATAACACTGTCAGGAATAAAGCATAGGTGTGCATGGGTGTGTTTGTGTGTAAAGGCCTGGAGATGCAGCAATCTGGATTAACAATATGGTGTGAAATATTACTAATGTTGTAATATAAATGACAGGATTCAAGGAAAACAAAAGACATTAGAGGAAGCAATGAAAGCAACTGCCAAAGTGTATGTGTATAAATACAGATGCAACTGTGCAACTTTAAAATTAATTTTAACACATAATTTATATCAATAACATTTTTTGGATTAAAAAAGGGTCTGCAAAATGTGACATACTAAATGTCGTATTAAAAAGTCAAGGCCTTGTTTTTCATTCTGTCCAAAGGTTGTAATTATTTTTTTTTTTGGTTTTATTGTATAGTAAAATATAGATTTATCCAAATAAAGTTTATATTAAGCAGTGTTAGGTGGTTAAGATAAAACTTACTTGATTGGACTGCATGAATACGGTATATGCTGGATTACAAGAACACTTCAGACACGATAACAAAGTTCTGTGTTGTAATGCCAAAACAATCAAGCTGTATGATTTATATTTATTTTCTTTGGAAAATATACCAATATATTTATAATGTAAAAACATCTGAGCAGCATTTGACAGAACATCAAAAAACAGTTTCACAGATTGTTTTCACAGAGTCACAAACACAGCCCCTGGTACCCACCCTGTAAACAGGTCCTTACATCGCAGCAAATTGGGTTTTTCTTTTCTTTCTCTCTCTCTCGCTCTTTTTTTTTTTTTTTTTTTACAATAAAATGGCCAATGATGTTTCATTTTTTTCAGAGACTCCTCTAACTTTAGGATCTCCCAGGGGAGAACAGATATTTGGAGCAAAACCAAACACTTCACAACACAGCACTGCTGAGGTTTGTTCCTTTATATAATTTACTTGTTGGGGAAGACAGTTTAAGTTTTTGCAGCAATTCAAAGGTTAATCATAGTGGAACCTAAAATGTATAAATAGATTGGGGTTTTTTTTTGTCACAAACATAATAGTAATACAACAATGTGCCCTCTGCTCATGTCCAAATTATGCTGTCTAGACAAAACATTGCAGAAGACACACAAATCCTTTTTTTTTCTTTATAAATGAATCTGTTTGGATAATATGTGTAAACACTAACAATTGAATACATCCATAAAATATAGACACACATGCCCATAAATGCACACACTATATGTCGATTGACATCCGTATATTCATGGGTACATTTTTCATAGGTACCTCAAACGTACATTCACAAAATAGCCCACAAACTGAAACAGTGTGCTGTTTATCTTGCCATGTCGGCTGGCCACCTTGGTTACAGGTGTTACTCACTTTTTTTCGTTTTCTCTATCCTACAGATTGGATATCGGTAGATAAAGGTATTGGTTTCAGAACCGTCTGGCACTCAGATCATTTTCATGTTGACACGTCTAGGGCCGCTGGTCTCAGTAAGCTCGCTGCTGGCTCCTTTCCTTTTGCGTGGAACATACTGGATGTCCACACTTCCCCTGTGCTTTCCTTTGCCTCGGCTCCAAGCGAACAGAAGTAGGAAACAGAAAAGGACCACACCCAGGAAGCTGAGGCAGCCCATTGCTGTAGACACAAGAATGGTAGTGAAGTCCAGCACCATCCTAATTGTGTAATGCTCTGTGCCATTGATCGACGAGCTATTGTAATCAGCATCATATATAAAGCTCCGGTTGGCATAGAGAGCTCCATCTCTAAGGCCCAAACTTTTGACAGTCAGTGTTATGGACAATGTGGAATTGCCTGCAGGATTGGATGCCACACAGAAATAAATACCACTGTCCTGAGGCTCAACTACCCGGAACTCCAGCGAACCGTTGCTATGGACAACCAAGCGGCCAGTGCTCTTAGTGGTGATGTGCCTCTTGTGCGGTGTCAGCCAGGAGACAGAGGGGGGTGGCGCGCCATCTGCTGTGCAGTACAACCATGCCTTTTGTCCCTCTTCTGCTTGGGCTGGTTGTGTCGACATGGCAATAACCCTGGGTTTAGTGCATACAGCATAGCGAGAAAGCAGAGGCTCCACTACATCACTGAAAGATTTCCCAGCCAGAGCAGCAGGGGTAGTGCACTGAGGTTGTACCTCTCCAAACTGTAAGGGCAGTGTCCTTTGAAGAAGCCAACGCAGACGGCAGTCACACACTAATGGGTTCTGGCCGATCAGGAGACTCTGCAGGGGCGTAGATGCTGGCAGTGTAGATCTTTCCAGTGTAGTCAGGCGATTGTAGGAGAGGTCAAGCAGGCGAACTGACAGTGCCCCTTGGAAGGCCTGAGCCTCCACACGCAACAACTGAGCTCTGCGTACATGCAGCACTTCGAGACGGTCCAGGCCACGCAGCCAGCCAGCTGGCAGTACCCTCAAACTGCTGTATGACAGGTTCACATGGGTCAAGTACGACAGGTGGCTCAGCACTGGTACCACTGAAAGATTGGTGTGAGTGATGAAGAGCGTGGTAAGATTTAGACCCTGCAGGGCAAGAGAGGGCACAACTTCCAGTGCTGGCCAATAATCCACCTCAAGATGACGCAGACGGCCCAAGCCCTTAAAGGTGTGTGGCAGCAGTTCTGCAATGTCCAGCTGTCTAAGGCGAAGGCTAGTTAGGCCGTGCAGGTGTGCTAGTGCGTGGCTGGGCACAGCACTCAGGTTACAGCGCTGCAGCGTCAGTGAGCGTAATGCAGGCAAGCCACTAAAGGCACGAGGTGCAACAAACACTAGCTCATTGTCAGCAAGTTCAAGCACACGCAGACGCCGTTGGTCCTCAAAGCCATAATCAAGCAGGATAACCAGACGGTTCTGGCTGATGTCCAGCAGAGTGAGCTCACTCAGGCCAGCAAGTGCACCACGAGGCAGCAGGGTCAGCTGATTGTTGCGGAGACGTAGTGTTCTTAAGCGCGGCTGAGCACGGAAACTTCCAGGTTCCACAGATGACAGCAGGTTGGTGCTCAGGTCAAGCTCTTCTAGCAACAAAAGGCCAGAGAAATTCTGTGGTGTGATAATGCGCAGGCGATTCTTGCTGAGATCCAGTGCTTTTGTCTCGATAGGGATGCCGTCGGGTACCTGTGCCAGCCTCTTGCGGTGGCAAGAGACTGAGCGTGTGGGAACAGAACACTCACAGCGGGCGGGGCAAGCCTGGATGGGGTATGGGAACAAAAGGAACGGTAGGAGGGAGAAGCCCACAGTACAGGATAACAAAGACAGCAGCATGACCACCTGCAGGTAGGGTAAGGTACAAAGAGAGATGCAGAGAACAACAGAGATACAGTTGATTAGACAGTTTTACTAACGCTCAGATCCAAAAATGTCAAAACTAAAATACATAACAGTTAATTTTTTTATATGCAAACACACACAAAGATGCACACGTAATACATAATCACTAAAATGCTTTTAAATTTAAATGCCCTGATCACCTTTAATGTCTTGCTCTACATTCTACCCCTCTTCTCTATTCAAGACACCTCTTATTTCTGAAAAATATTGCTACGTTTTAGCTAGAAATCAAGCAGATAATAAAGCAGACTCCTTAAAAAATGCAATTTCGATGGAAACCCTATATCCCCTTGGCTTTCCAAATCAGAATCAATAACCTGCAGGGATTCTACAGGGCTAATCTACAGATTTTCAAACGTTATATGTCCTACAGGATGTACCTGTCATTCTGTCTCAGACTGTGTTTAAACCTCACTTACATTAAACTCAAGTGTTCTTATAGTGATCATTTTAACATCCAGCAGAAATGAAAGAAGTGTTTTATACAGGGCTTTTCATTGTGATTGGCACAAGAGCTTCAGGGTCATTCATTAATGTCATTAAAAGTATGACTTTTTTCTTATCAAAAGCCTCACAGCAGGTTTAGCAGCTCCCTGAAGAGGTGCAATCTCATTTCACACCCCTACACGCTTACAGGATCTTCCCATAACCTCAGCAGTGCAGCAGGGAGCTATTGTCAACTTACTGCTTGCTCTACTCTATTCCTATTTGCAGGGTAATTTTAAAAATCGGAGCACTTTATCACTTGCCCTTTTTAGACATTAATCATCCCAGATTTTTATTAATAATTAATTATGAGATGGGTAAATCCTATATTTTCTGATTAAAATGTACTCTTTATAATCACTAATATTTGGGGCAATTTTAAACAATTTTGACACAGTTAATGACTTTTTAAGCTTTAAAATGTATCTCCAGTGACAAACGCTATGTTTGCCTCAGTGAAATACTTTAGTTTCTTTATTGCCTCTGGCAGGCCATAAACATAAATGGCAGGCATCAATAATCATAATAGTGAATAAAGAATAGGGCACTTATCTGTGAGTGCAATTCTGTCCCATTATATCAGCCTTGAAAAATACTTTCAGCATAATTTTCACAATACATTACAGGCCACAAACGATGTGGTCATATCCCAGGCTATGAAAATATAGTCTGCGTTGTGACGGTTGCTGTATTTGTGCAATTCTCCTGGATAAATTAATATTGTTGGCTTTTTATTGGTTCCTAAAATAGTTTATTTAACATTATTATATTTACATCTAAAGTGATATTTCTTGCATGTTATGTATGAACAGGGTACATGCATGCACCAGGAAATGTATTAAATCATTTTAAAAAACGGTTAAGCGAGACTGTTTCCCCACCTAAAAATAAAGAATGGGCTTTGTTGCAAGTGACAAGCTATTGGTCATCTTTGTTAGGATTGCTTTGCTCGATAAGTCAGACCGATTAGCAGGCTCTGTTGTAGGCTTTCCTTCCAAATCAATATCAGTGGATGCTGTGGTACTTGTCGTCGTATCGGTTTCTGAGATGCAGCGAGATGGTGAACAGGTTTCTGTGTACGAAAACCACTGAATCATTGCCAGAACTCCAAAATAGTCTGGTGTTAATACCTAGCCCTTTATTTGAATATGCTCCTTTTTTTTATTACGTATTAATTTTACTTTAGCTAAGACTTTTTAAAGTGCTCTTTATGGTTTATTATAGATTATGATTATAGATTATTTTCTGGTATAATTATAATACATGTTTCGTCGTTATTCTGCATGTTTGAGATAATAGCTAGATAATAGTAGTTCACAGCCAATATCACCGACATTTTTGAAGGAAGATTGAAAGCAGGTCTGCAAGAAGGCTGATGCTAAAGGCTATGGTTCATTAAAGAGGCAGAGAGAGGACAGCTTGCTCACTGAAGGAGTTTATTAAGTTTTAATGAGTTAATAATTCAATTCATTCCTTTGAATGCTTAAAGCCGGCGTGATGACAGTAGCCTCGTCTGGGGAGCATATGCATGGTGACGTAATTCATTCTAATTTTAACTAAATCGGAGAGAAATTTTAGACAGTAACTCGATTTATTAATCAACACACACAGCACGAGATCAGAGATACCTAGTCAGGCAAGAGGTGACACCTCGGTTTCTCTCTCTATCTCTCTCTCTCTTTCAGGCACACAAATAAAGTGAGAAGGAGAAATCCAACTTAATGTGTGCACTCATTTTTCAATATCACTCTAAACAAAAACATCAAACATTAGAAAAGCCATCAATCTAAAGTTTCCCTCTGTGCTGTTGTCACCGTTTGTGGTGAAGGGGGGCGGGTGGGTAGAAAACCTCTTTATACGCCTTCTGTGATATTTGTGAGAAAAATGCTCGGCTCAATTGTCTTGTACCTTAAAAAAACCCAGACATTTCGATCTTGGTGTTTATCACCTTTCGCTTGCTGGTGTCTTGCTACCTAAGAACTCGATTTTGAAGCCTGCGGTTTTTCTTACTTTGTCTAATTTTAGTTTATCTAATTTTAGTCTCATCCATTTTTCATTGAATGAAGCCAGTCACTGCGATCCAAACAGCCATCTCCCACTGGGTGTTCACGTGTCTTTGCATATGTATATAAAAATGTAGGCATATTTGTCTGTCTGCGTGAGACCGTAAGCGAGGGAGGAATGGCAGGAACTGCTCATGTGTGACGTGTGTTTGTATGTATGTATTGACACGCACGAGTATGCTTACATGCATAGGCACAACCTTGCTCTTGCTGGTTCAGTGATACTTGCTGAACTATATGAGACGTCATTGTTCTGAACAGATGTATTTAAATTCAGCAGACATTAGTCCTCTGCGTTTCCCCTGTGATCTTCCTGTATAGATGTAGGTGCTTTAGGCTCTCCATTGGTGTCTGATCTAGCCCAGTGAAGCACTATTGACTCCTGTTATTGATCTTTGGGTTCTCACACATTCACATCCACATGCACCCCTCATTTCACTACCTGTCATAAATCTGGTTCTGTGCCGCCATGGCAACCCAGCCGTCACTTAAGCCCATTCCTCTGCATTTTTCATATCCTTTAAGCTAAGGTTCACACCTCCACTTTAAAAACCTTGTATTGGGTGTCAATCCTCTATGTGGATATTACATTACATCCAGAAAAACTTACATTTCTCTTTTTATACAACTGAGCAATTAGTGGTTAAGAGCCCTGCTCATGGTGCCCAGCAGTGGCAGTGCTGGGAACCGAACCCCGATCTTACAGTTAGCAGTCCAACATCTTAGCCACTGCGCTACCACTTTCCCACACATTATGCATTATGAACTATAATTCCATAGGTGGGGTTATGTGTTATTGAATTAAACTTTTCTCCGGGAGCAGAAATCAATTGCTTGGCAACCAATCAACCTAACTAAATCTAAATCCAAATACTTCGTACTCTGATAAATAAATTTTTTTCGCAAACTGACTGTCTTTCAGTCTAGAGTGAGACAAAAATGTCAGAATGATATCCCTATAATAGGTGTTTTTCTGTGTGTGTAAGTATGTCCTATAGGTTGTATTCAGTAATCCGTTGTGGTTTGAGTAAATATGGATTATTGGTCTCGCTCTGTCTCTTTGCGTGTGAGTAATAATGGAATGATGAATACGAAACTATTTAATGGGCTTCAGTAGTGTACCTTAATTTGGAGTGTGTTTATTAAGCTGGCAGTGTTTACACTGTTTTTCCAATCATGCCAAATCAAAATGTTTACTCCTCCTAACACACATATGCACATTCATCAATACATACAACATCGTTAGGAATAAATCATCTGTTTGTGGATTTTGGGATAAAATTTGAAGTATTTTGCTCAGAACCTTTTTTTGGACAGGGAAACAATTGCAGTTACAGTGATCCTCACCCGTTCTGATCTCTGAACCTGCATGGTCCAAACTGTTGACCTATTTTAGTTCGAGTTCTCATTACTTAAATACCCACTGATGCTGCTGAGGATGGAAAATTCATAAGATACATGAGTTTACGCTGGATTGAACCAGTTAGAGACCATAAATTCAATAGAATTCAATTTACTGCAATACAATGTTAATTGTATAGCAGTTTTAACAAATGGACATTGTCTCAAAGCAGCTTAACAGAAGATAAGAAACATAGGGGTAAAATTAATAGATTAATATTAGACAAATCAATTATTATTATTATTATTATTTTTTTTTATCCCTAATGAAAAACTATGGGAAAAACTTCTTTAGATGGTATGAGGAAGAAGACACCTCCATATTGGGGTACCACTGTAAAGTGTGATTATAAATCATTATACACATTATAAACTCTGATGGATTATTAATATAATTAATAAATTAATGAAGTTGATAAACAAAACAGACTTCATTCTAAAATCAAAAAGAATATCCTGGACATATAGAACGTGCCAATAGAAAGGTAATTATTTATAAATCACAATCTTCTTAGTCTCCCAGATAAGGATGGGTTTTCTTTTGAGTCTTTCAAGCTTTTTTTCCGGTATCGTCTCAGAGAGATTTTCTTTGACACCATCACCTTTGGCTTGCTCATTAGGAATACAGAGTTACAGTCAATTTATCCATCTATCCATCCGACTATCGTGCTTATTCTTAATCAGGATCACAGGGATCTGCTGGAGTCTATCCCAGCTATCACTGGGCGAAAAACCCTGGTCAGGTCACAGTTTATTGCTGGGCCGCGTACAAACAAACAACTACACACACTTACACTCACTCCTATGGGCATTTTAGGATCAGCAATCAATCTAACATACATGTTTTCTTTGAATTGTGGGAGAAAACTGGACTGCCTGGAGTAAACCCACACAAACACAGGGAGAACATGCAAACGCTAAACCTCCGATAGAAACTTTGAACCTGGAACCTTTTTATCGTGAAGCAAAGCAACAGTGCAAACCAATGATCCTCCGACAATCAATTTATCAGTTATATTTCATTTCATGATACAAATATAAAATTCTAATGAAATCTAACTTAATATGGAATGAAAAAGATTTTTGTTCATTGTAACTGTTTACATATCGTATCAGAATAAGTTTGGCCTTTTTTTAGTGCTCTGAAAAAAAAATCACAACTGTTATCAGTTAAAAAAAAAACCCAAAATGTTTGTTTGAAACAAATGTGTTATATTTGTTTCATATTGTGTTTATAAGGATAGAAGTATGAGCAAAATCTAAAACACACACACACACACACACACACACACACACAACCCAACCCCTTTCCCAATTCATAAAAAGTGATATAAAATCTGCAATATAAACCAATACAGAAAGATACCTAAAGCAGAAGCAAGAAAGAGAATTATAATTGTTTATATTCTTCAGAGAAATCTTGCAAGATATAAAGCAATTAAGTGAAAGAGAAGAAGGAGACAGGGCTAAACATTTCTTAACTATTTCTAAAATAACAACATAGCGTGATGAACAAATTGAAAGGAGGGAAAATATGAAGCCATACTGATTCATCACAACACCTTCCTGGCTTAGATAATAACTCTAATGTGTGTCCAGTCACGTATGTTTGGCCAATAGTTTTTTTTTTTTGAGTGTGTGTGTTCCTATTCATTTCTGTACTTTACACACAGAAGATATCTGTAGTTAAAAGCACTCACACACACACACATATATATAATATATATATATATATATATATATATATATATATATATATATATATATATATAAAGAAAGAAATAGTCTAAAAAAACCACACACAGACACACACACAGACACATACAGACCAGCAGGGTTTGATCAGCCGACGCCTGCTCCAGACATCAACTCTGCAATGCTAATTAACCCTGCAGGCAGAAGTGAACAGAGAGACAGTAACCCTCACCACATTTTCTCTAGCAGACACACCTGCAATCGCTTGTAATTAAATGAATAAAAAAAAAAGCACGACATGTTTGTTAAAAGTATTTAAAATACTCTACACTCTACATTCTCTTACTAAAGTGCAGTGGGGACTGTTTTATCTTTTACTTCATGCCGCATATAAAAAGCCCCAGCTTTTAAAAAAAGACCTGTCTTCTGTTAATAGCAGATGGGATTGACTTTTCTACAGTGTGTTTCTTCTTCGGCTGGAGGTGTGTGAAAAGTGCACTTAGATGAAGGTGACTTTGCCTTTGAAATTCTGGAGGAAGGAAGATGAGAAAATCTTTACACATGTACACAAAACCCCCCCACAGTGATCCTTCAGCTCGCAGTACCGGACCGACTAACTAAAACATAAAGGGAGTCGAAATACATTTATGCGATGCCCAATTGAAATGATTAGGTTTGAAGTTTAGCTTTCGCACTCCCTTTTCGTGTTTTTACGAAACTTTTAGCTACCACTTAAACCTAAAAAAAGGATAAATGGATAAACTTTTTCTTTGCTATTCTCAATGACCAACCTGTGCTATGACCATAGCAGAGTTTTTATATTATAGTGGTTTTTTTCTGAATTCTGGCATTTTTACATCAAATTTCTACAGGTATCCATCCCTGTAAAAAACTTGGTAGAATTGAACGAATAGTTCAGGTTCTGGGTGTTTTTGTAAAAATGAAAATAATTACACAGAGAGAAGCGAAATTTTCTTTAGAAAACATTTCCCACATCAGATTGTCAACAGCTAAAATTATAGCAATGTACCGCTAGCAAAAGGGCAGCATGAATTTAATAATAAGACTTTTTTTTTAGCTCCAGACCAGAGAACATACTTTGTATTTCACCAATATACTTTTACATTTTACATTCACATTTACAGCATTCGGCAGACGCCCTTATCCAGAGCGACTTACATTTATCTCTTTTATAAATCTGAGCAACTAGGGGTTAAGGGCCTTGCTCAGGGGCCCCACAGTGACAACTTTGTGTTGCTGGGATCTTCCATTTAGCAGTCCAACACTTTAACCACTGCGCTACCACTTCCTCACTTTAAATTAGTGAATTCAAAATTTTGACTTGACTTAACGTCAATGCTTACAAAATGAATAAAGCTATTCTGACATTTTGTTTGCTATATAATTAAAGATCTTGATCTGCACATGCCATGAAGGGATCCTGACCAGTCTGCCAAATCACACAACAAACACATAAGTGTACGCACACACACAGACACACATCTCCCCACATACATATTCAGTTTTAGGCCTGATATATGCTAATCGATGCACACAATGCAGATTGCTAGCGAGGCATCTATCAGTCCTCAGCTCTTCAGAAAGTGGTTTGTTCCAAACAAGCTAACAATCCGGCAGGAATAGCAAATAGCTAAACTTATATTGGCCGATGTGCTTCTGTGCGAAGGAACGATGGTCACAGTAACAAAGACACTAATGATTACGTTGAGCTCTTCTAGTGCTTGAAGTTTGTAAAGTGTGCAGTGCATGTCAAAGTAAGCTTCCTAAACTCATCGAAGCATGGAGACCCATTCAGAGACGGATCACTACTTCAATTTATTCATAGCCACAGGGACGATGGATTAGAGACAGGTACGAGGGAAAAATAGGAGCAGAAAGGAAATATCCGAAAGTAATAAAGTGCTGGAAAAGTCACAGTTAGAATGAATCACAGCTACGGTGTGAATAAATTTGATTAAAAGGCTGTTCAGTGCTTATACTTTTCTTTCAGAAAATTATTTGAGGTCACTGGGTCAAGCCAGACGCGGAATTGCGCCATAAATGCTTTTAAGAAAAATTACGTAAGTACGGCAGGGGATAAAAGACAAAAGGATGTTTATTTAATTAACCTTTTATATAAATCATACTAAGCAATTGTAAATTTAAATAATTATTGCAAGCTATCTAATAATAATTTTAGTCATTTAATCGTAAGATTTATCTAAGGTTCATCTGGACAGGGTGCACAAGGCTGTGTTTCGAATACTGTCCCATCCTTAAAGCTGTCAATGACTGAAGGACCTGGAAAATTTATTTCATGCACGATTTCTTGGACTCAAAGCCCAAACTCATGACCGCTGTCCTTGTCCAAGATGAATTTTTAACTTGATTTTTTTCTGTTTAAATGAAATAGTGATAAGACTTTAAGTCAGCTACGATTGAAACGAATCATTATTTAAGGAATAACAGATGAATTCAGACTTCCTTGGTGTCTTTCTTTAAGAATTTAAGCAAACATATCACCTTTTTCACCAGCTGTGATACCATATGACATAGCATTGCTCATCCACACACACGCACGCACACACACACTGTGCTAGGCAACAACCCCTCTGTGAGCCAGTGAATCTAACCCTGTCGTCTGGAAAAATCTAATCTTAATACTTAATAGTCTAACCTAAATATTTGAATATTTCTAAATTCACAGAAGTCGTCATAAGCCGGAACTCAAATTTTACTGATTAGATTTGACGTCTAACCACGAATATAAGTGTCAACAGACCTTCTAATGCTTGTAGCAGACCTATTAAACTCACCTCGGCGGAGGAACTGACAGGTTCAATTTCATTTTCCAGCATGGCATGTTCGGGAAAAAAAACCCTGAGTCCAGATCAACTGCCGAACTTATTAGCTTGGCAGTTGGTGCACAGCCTGCTTTAACAAAGCCTCCAGGGTCATTAGACGGTATTTGTGACCACTGTTTAATTAATATGCAGACTAGCAGACAATCAGCTAATGAATACCAAGTTATTTAAGCAACAGAAATTCTTAAGCATTATTTATATGATGTACATATAATGGTGTATTAAATTAATTTAAAAAAAAACCACACATTTTGTTCTTTAGAGTGGTTCTGTAGCTTAATCCTAAATCAGAAATCTTAATTATAGCATATTTATATCTTTTTCCGATCCAACCTGGCTTCTGCATGTAGCCATCACAAGCTATGCCCCATCCAGAAACAAGTCATTGTATTTGCTGGCTAACGATGAATAAAAGTGTCAACAATTCTGTGGATTTTTACAGCAGACATATAACACTAAGCTCTAACAGGTAGCTGACAGATTCAATTCTATTCACTAACACTGCAGGTTAGGAAAATAGCCTACAGATTTGTAGCTACATGTCTCATATCAAACCCCTGGTCGGTTCAACTGTCGAAACGATCCACAATGAAACTTGCCTATTTCTTGCACATTTCTTACACAAGCCTTTTCTATTCTTATTAAAATACATTTTTCCAGCGACTACCATAATCATATTAATAATATGCTGCATTTTGGCCCAGAGCAGCACTGCATTCCATTCATGCTAGATTTCGATGGACCCAGAATACTTAATAAACTTTCCTGACACCTCTAATATTCATTTAACAAACTCAAAATGATTTAAAATCTGATAAAATTTTATTAGAGTCCTTTTTCAGTCAATTATCAACAAGAGAAGCTGTAGAGGACCAGTCTGTGACTAATAATAAGCCTAAATGTTGTAGCTGATGAAATGTTAGGCAAATATCTTCTGGTTATTATATTTTGTGAATAAAAGTGACTTGTTCGTTCAGCCGTCTTATTTTGATAGTGCTGTTTTATTTATTTATTTATTGGGGAGGCTTTTTATATTGTGTCTTAAGGTGCAGTTGTAGAATTAACTACTTGAAGTTTAAAATGCAGAGCCGTACAAATATAGCTACATACTGTGGCATTGCCTGAATACATAAATTAGAATGTACATAAAATGGCGTATTAGTTTAATACAAAAAACAATCTATGTTATTTAGAGTGGTTTGTTCCTGTAGCCAGACCTTAAACACAAAATTATAGCATATTCATATTATTTCTCTATACAGTCTGGCCTTGACCCTGGCGCATGTAGCCATCACAAGCCAAGGCCCGTTAAACAAAAAGCTTTTTTAGTTTCTGAAAGTGCAGTTGGATCAACATTTAAACTATACTAGTAACTAACCTTTTGCTTTAGACCGTAGCTACTTGCAGTTCAAATCTAAATTGAAATACAAAGCACTACAAACGTATAGATACACGGCATTGCTGCATATCTCTGAGAAACGATTAGCTGATTACAGAGCCCCCTCCCCCCCCCCTTTTTTTATTCATTATGGCATTAATAATGCCAAAATTTTTGACTACACAGCTAAAAGATTTGTCATGAACATTAAAATCATATTAGTAGTGGACACTATGGGGCTCACTTCAAAATACGTTTGGTAAATAGACCTGGAAGCATAAAGCCTACGATAATAACAGGGAAAGGAAATTTCAAGCTTTCATGAAACGAAACGGATCTTAAAAATGACCTGCTTCTACACATTCTGCCTCATCCTCACAAGCTGTCTCACACTTTCACACTTCTCTAAGCACACTTGGAGTTCCCTTACTGTTCCCACAACACACCAATTATATTAGCACATCCTAATCAATTTCTGCACCAGATAATAAAGAAAGCGAGATCAAGAGTCGAGTTCATCTTAGAATACGATTCGAATTTATTCTTTTACAAAGCATAATTATCTATAATTGCATTCAATACACACTTAACCACCATACTATATGCAGAGCTGTTAAATGGATTGACTTTAATCTAATTGTCCCATTAATTGAATTTTCCTTTTTCCAGCACAGTTAATTTAATTTATTTCTGCTTAATTAAATAAACTCAAATCGTCCTGTATCCTGTATATAAAGGCACACCTTATTATTCTTTCATTCTATTGTGTATCATTAAACACACTTTATTTTTATCCACATCAAAAAAAATATTTAAATTATTTTTTTTAACATATTATAATGTGTATAACGTGCACCTGTGTCCATTGTCTCTGCTTTTTGTTTGTTTGTTTCCTTCTCTTTCTTGCTTTCTCTATCTAAAAATGCTCTTCGACATCTGGAGGAAGCTCATAAATCACGTTAAAAAGGTTTTGAACAAATAAGCATGGTCTTCCCACACATCATCATTATTATCCGAAATTGTACAGGGTGAATAATATGCTTGCACCCGTTTTTCGTTTTTATTGTATTTTCTTGGTCGCTTTCCCACTCCTCAGTTAACTGGATCTCTTGTTAAAAGGCTGCTGGAGGCACAACTTTATTCACTTTTCTTTCTCCTTCTCCTTCAGAATATTCGAGTTTTCCCTGTGCTTCACAAGCCAGCAGCATCTATCAACGTCCCACCGCTTATCAGCAGCAGAAAAGATACGACTGGCTCTATCGCTTAGAGACGGATCTGGCAAGCGCATGCATATTAACACCGACACTTAACCGTCACTGACCACGGGGGGGGCGGGGGGGAGGGGGGGGGGGGGTGGGGGGGGGGGGGGGGGGGGGGGGGGGGTTGGCTTTAACTATCGGGTCAGTCAGTGACACACTTACTGTACCTGTGCGCACAAGCAGACCCAGAGATTTTAAAATGCTCTAATGAACTGTCCCCAGTCACAATTTCAGAGGTTCTATAACATACACGCATGTGGCCACACACACACACACACACACACATACTTCTTGCTTCTGGTCTCTAAGTACAGCAGGAATGGTCTATGAGTTCCCACTATGGGAATCTGCTGCACATCTTTCTGAAGCTACAGACAGAGTACATCACCACATCCTCGTTTATGACTCACAACACACGCACACACATACACACACAGACTCACCTCTTATCTGTTTCTCTATGCACCATGTACATCCATTCCGTAGCACAAAGTCTTAAGCATGCAGAGCAAAAAACACACGCATACACACTTTTTTTTGTCTTCTTGAATCACAACAAAAATTAAAAAATAAAACGAGAATGCTGACTATTTCTCTCTCTGTCTCATACTCTTGAATCTGGACTTAGGAGTGGCGGTGTTTAGCGATAAGTGTGTGTGTGTGTGTTAGTTACCTGTGGCTGCGGCTCTTGCCATAAGGATCAGCCTCTCTGTGATCAGCGTCGTGGTGATGAGCCTAAAGGAAGAAAGACAACAGCGCTTGGCCAGTCCTCCGTCTCCACGACAACGCCCGGAAGATGCCACACCTCCAGTGCATGCTGCTCTAGAACAATAAGACTTTATCCCCTCCCTCTCTCTCTTTCTGCCTCTCTCTTGGTTTTATTCTTCTAATGAAGCGCGCGCTTATTTGGAGAACATGACGAACTATCCTATTGTGTGTGTGTGTGAGTGACGTCTTGCTGAACACAGAGGACGATGAGCAAAGAGGCAACTGGGATTGTGCAGGTGAGTGTGCGTGGGGTGCTAGACTGCGTTCCAAAGGGAAATCAAGCACTTTTCATGTGCGTGACGCACACTAGAGTGAGTGAGTGAGTGAATAAGAGAAAGAGAGAGAGAAAGAGATGGGGAGAGGATGGATAGTATGGGGTCGTCATGGAGATTTTCAGCCCTAAAAGAAAAGTAGGGTGAATTACTGAGAGGAAAGACAAAGTGAAGCACCCTGTAATAATCTCTCTCTCTCACTGTCTCTCTCTTACACACACACACACACACACACACACACATATTGTGGCAAATAAAACCAGAGTCACACTTAACAATATAATCTGAGACTAACCGCACACACACACGCAACCGTGCACGAATGTTCCCCATTATTCACAAGAACAAGTTCTTCTTTTTTCTCTTCAGTATTATTAGAGGTAATGGCTAGTGCTGGAAGAAAGCCACCTACAACTGTAGAGCGAGTCTCAGTTCTTTGACTTAATGCTTCAAGCCATACGATTAAAATAGCTACAGCCAAATGCCCAAAAGCTGCCACGTTCTCTCAGATTACAGGGACTACAAAACCATCTCAAGCAGTGACACAACATGGACTCGAATGCTTGGAACCAGAGTACTAAGACAATGAGGAATGAAACCATAAATGCGTCCCATAAGCTATCACTCATTATTTAACTCACATATGGTGGAAGTGATAGCTCAGTGGTTAAGGTGTTGGACTGTTGATCAAAAGATCATGGGTTCAATTCCCAGGACCACCGATATGCCACTGCTGCGCCCCTAAGCAAGGCCATTTACTCTTAAATAATCAGTTAGTGAAGAAATCTTAAGTTAAATGTAAGTCGCTGGGGATAAGGGCGTCTAACAAATGCTGTAAATGTACTTATAGCTTAAATGTCAGTAGTATTGTGTTTTATGTAGAAGAAACTCAAAATCCATGCTACAATGTATGCATTAAGTGCATTGCCTATTGATAATCTTAATCAATTTGGACACCCAGAGTCACACACCCTCCCCACCCACTCCCATACACACATACCCAGCACACTTTCTCTTTAAACTGTTGCCCTCTGGCTGATGCTACAAAGCACGGACCACCAAAACAGAAAACACAAGAACAAGAACAGTTTTCCCCCAGGCCATATCCCACCTGAACAACACATACTGTAACACACCTCACACAGCGGCACATTTATAAATAACTCATGAAAAGTTTAATCTGTAAATAGCACATTTGCTCATTCACAATTATTGAGATTATTTACAATTTATTGTCTGTTTTTGTTTATTACTAGTGTTTAATTACCCTAATTATGTGCATGTCTGCAATAGATTTTTACTTTCTGCACTAAACGCTTCTGACACCAAGTGCGTGCGTGTGTGTGTGTGTGTGTGTGTGTAAACACACTAAGTTCTTTTTGATTCTAATTCTAAATGGGGAGATGAATGGATGAACTGCTAGCTGGAACAACATATATTATTGCAGAAGCAGCAACAGGGAAATAGCAAATGTAGACAGGTCTGTAATGAATGCAGGTTACAGCCATATTTGCATCACATCAACATACACACTGTGGTCTGGCCTATTTATTATAACGCGTCAACAGAATTAAGTGTATAAAGGGTATAAAAGTTGTGATTTATATGCAATACATATGCTTTCTAGTCATTTTAATTGGTACAAATGCTTAATTATTAAATAATTCAATTAGCCCTAATCAGGTGGAAGGCAAGAAAAATCCTACACTTACAGGTCAATAATTTTCACATCATACTCGACGAGTGAAAAAAATTGGACTATGGCATGGTTTTTGATGCCACATATGTTGATCCCCAGGGATTTGACAAATACTTTATTATTTTGTATTTTATATACAAATAGGTATTTTTAGAAACTGCATATTTTTCTTTTGGAATATTTTTTTTTTTTACACACCAGCTGAATGTTTTTAGACACAAAATAAAAGCTGCAAAAAGCTCCAAAACTAAAACACTAAAAATGTATCATAGATCACAAGAAATTCTTCAGATTGATTCGCGCAGCTAAAAGGAAATAGTACCTCATATAAACGTACCCTAAAAACCTGAGGAGCAGAAAAGCATCTCATCATGCACGATTTATTAAACATTACAGTGGACCACTTTGGCTTCCACTTCTGTAAGCCAAGAATAAAAATTGAAGGATATCATGGGTACAAACGCACTGTTTACAAGATTAGAAAATGATCGCTAGGCTTTTTTCAGGTTCTGTGAGCATTTCTGAGAATCAGAGGCTGTCATATGGGCACAGACTCAAAGAAACTAAAAAAAGACTAGGTGGCTCACAGGAGTGTAACCTGATGTGATTTGCTGTTGCAGCTCATCCAACTAATTGTTGTGCATTCTCAGACGTGTTCCTTAAAATCAAGGCTGTAAAAAAACAAAAAAACAAAAAAACAGTTGAGTTACTATAGACTTCCTATCAGCCCAAACTGGTCTGGACACCAGATTGAAGGTATTTCAGCCTCTGCGCAATGGATGTGTTTTGTTTTTCCACACAATTCGGTGTAAACTCTAGAGACGTTTTTATATGGTAAAATCTCAGGGGATCAACAGTTTCTGAAATACCCACGCAATCCTGCCTGCTAGAAACAATAATGGCACATTGCTTCCCATTCCATCAATTGTTGTAAAAATTTACTTTTTAGCCTAACTTTAGCCTCTTGTACTGTATTTGCAGTACCGCTAAATGATTGGATGACTACATTAATTAAACAGCATGTATATACTGTATAAACACATACACACGTCAAAAGAAGCGAAAAAATAAAATGTTTGCACTAAAAATGAGAGGCTCATGTGTGTGCAGTTAACGGTCTGATCTGCATACAATGCACAGATACGATACAGCTATTAACGGATTCATTCTCACACATCCATTACAAAGACTGGAGCATTATTATTTTAAAAATAATACTTACTCAAGCCCCAAATCTCAAAAGCGATCACATTTTCCTAGTTATTAATAGAATTAAAGGCATAATGACAACTCTATAGAGTGTGATGTCAGCTTGAATAAACACATACTGCATGTCGCATACTGAGTGCCGTGAAAGCATGTAAAATAGATGGATGAGTTGCAATCAGACCCCTTATAACTGCTCAGCTTCCTCAGAAACAGGCACTGTTTGAGATCAGAATGGAGAGGACAAAAGATTAGATTAGATAAGGAACTGGATGTGCAGACGGAGCTCTTTAGGTTGAATCTCTATAGGGCTTCAACAGAAAATAATCCTGGACCCGCAGCGCTAAATTAACTTTGTATTTGTGGCTTGCTGGATTAAATAAACGTTTTTAATAAAACGAATGACCTTACTTAGGAAAAACTAAAAACATTTATAGACGAACATCTAAGCAACTTACATTAAGCAATAACTTCTTGCTATTTTCCATAGATTAAGGATGCAAATGAAGCAGTTGTATTAACAAAATCATGAAACGGTTGCTGAATTGAAAGCTAACCAATTTCATTAGCCTGATGAAGGTTTAGTGTCTTGAATAGTGCTTGAATAGTCGCTAGACTGGGCAGACATTGTCGACGAATGAGTCCAGAGGGCGGTGTTTGGCTTTAGCGTTTCAGGAAAAGGTTGACCTGAGAGAGCAATCAATAGAACATTAGCGATATTGCCTCTGCAAGTTTAAGGACCTGTTCACTTTCTCTCACTCCATATGTGGACCCTCGCTTGCCAGTCAGTTGCCATGGGAAACAAGTCCGCGGTGTCAAAAAAAAGCCTCTAGGGATTCCCGCTAGGCCACATATACACACACACACACACACACACACACACATGCGTGATCACACTGCTTTAGGGCACACTGAAAAGGTGCAAACATTCGAGCTGTTTCTACTCTTCAATAATTTTATTAAGGCTGGGAATGATTTTGTGTGAAGTACAGCAGTGCAGACACACAGAGGCTTTTGGCTCTTTATGCACTGGTGAGAGACTGGGAATAAAGCATTCTGAATGAAGCCACAGAGACCTCAGTCACCTCCTCTTGTCTGTCTGTGCCAACAGGCCTAATTAGCCTAAAATGGGTTAGTGAGTGTGTGTGTGTGTGTGTGTGTGTGTGTGTGAGACAGACTGACTTTAAAACCTCATTTAAAAATTACTTTGGCAAGACTAAACCCTAAAATAGATCCAAATAATTTTAATGTAGGCTTCACCACATCGAAACATTTCGCTGCTATTTTATGTAATTATAGATAGTTTGGTAAAAAAAGAAGTCACGTTTGTGGCATTTAAAAGCAGTTTAGGGGTTTAGACCCATGCTCAAGAGCCCAGCAGTGGCAGCTTGGTGATCAGTTCCCCTTTAATTGCTATTAGCTTCATTAAGAAGATAAATGCACACAATTAGTGCCACATCTTAAAAGTGAGAAAACCGGATTATTGGGTGAAATTAATATAGAAGGCCAAAAAAAACCCCTAACGTTAAAAATAGATTACAAAACATGGGTTTCTGGACTGCACTGGAGATTACAACCCAGCACCATTAAACTTTTATTATAGCTTTTTAAGATAAATAAGGTGTATTCCAAATCCCAATAACTAAAAGGTACATACAGTAAGCCTATAAAAAGGTCAATGGAATATACACTGGCTCTATAAATAGATATTACTGCATTTAAAATAACAAGATTACTGAATCATATATTTGAAGGCGGTGCATGATGTCGCTAAGCAGGTTAGATGACTATAAAGGAAGTTACTTCTTTGTAAGTCGTGTACAATATTACATACAAGTACAAGGCTTTTTATGTGAATTTAATGGTTAATAAATCTCACCCTGGAACGCTAAAGGCAAATGGTGTCTCTATCTAGTGGAAAGTTGTGCACCGCCCTCACACCACACCTTCAAAAGTCAAATATAGCATTTACCGGGAGCCCATGTATTTGTATGTGATTCTTACATCTCTTACAGAAGTTATTACCAGAACGAATTATCCGTAAACTGATTATAAATAATAATAATAAACAGTTTTCTGCTTTGTGATACTCATGTTTGGGATAGCATAGCATTCACTCATTATTACACAATGTATATGTTATGTATTTGTAACCATTAAACACTTTATCTTCGGTCATAATGACTATTGACAGTCGCATATGTTTGTCTTTTCATGTGTAAAGGAGGAAAGACATTTTAAAAATCATCTGACTGAATATCAGAGCTGTGTAAAAATGTAGATACAATTATCTATCGTTATATTTTTGTTTACAATAGTGTATTGATATTCTAACCTCTAGCATCGATACATATTTAAATTACGCTTTAAACTGATTTAAGTTTACATTTAATAAAAACTCTTAGCCTGCGTCGAACTAATTCCTCCTCCGCTCCTAAAATCGCTGACAGCTGAATTTGTATTTGTTGTTCTTTTTTTCTACCTTTATATTGTAAAGTATTGCAATGTATATTTATTGCGGTGATATATTGTATCATGACCCATGACCCAAAAGCAAAAATCATTCAGAGCAAACGGAACTTTTGCAGATTTTTAAGACAAAAACTAGTACACTATAAGGCACTTGTCATTTGATGCCTCTATGTAAACAGTTTTTATGCAGTAAAGATTATTCTAGAATCAATATTACACTATTGCTCAAAATTTTGCACCTGGCCATTTCACGCGTGTTTTAAACATTCGATTTCAGATTTTGTTTCACTTTTAATCCTATAAAAAATTCACACTTTAAAAAAAACTGTCGGCCCCTTCCCTGTGACCTGCTCCAGTTGATAATACATCACCAGGGTGACCAAGGACGTCCCACTCTGCCATAAAGACGTTCCAGCTGTTCTTTAAGGACTTAAGTTGCTCACACACACACACACACACTGTAACCACATAATTCCTGCTAACTGTTTTTCACCCAAATTAGGATGGGTTCTCTGTTGAGTCTGGTTCCTCTCAGAGTTTCTTCCTATTTCCATCTTAGGGAGTTTTTCCTTGCCACCGTCGCCCCCGGCTTGCTCATCAGGGATAAACTGATTTCTGTTTCATTTTCATCTTATAATTTCTTCGATTGTGTAAAGCTGCTTTGTGACAATCACCATTGTAAAAATAATACAAACAAAATTGAAATTGAATTAAAAAGACGTTTCCAATAAATTAGATTGTCTTTTGAGGATTTGCTAAATCAGTCACAACAGTATTATTGGGATCAGGCACTAATGTTGGGTGAGGTTGGTGGTTGGTGTTCCGGTTCATCCAAAAAGTGTTGAGTGATGGTGAGGTCAGGACTCCAACACCTTAACTTTAACAGTAACACATTATGACTTCATAGGCGCTCAGGCGCTTTGTGCACAGGGACATTGCCATACTGGAACAGAACTTACAGTTTCAGAGATGATGTTTTAAGCAACTTTGTGCTTCCAACATTGTGGAAACAGTTTGGGGACAAACTGATTTGTGGGGGTGCTTATAAGGTGTCCCCAAACATTTAGCATATAGTGTATTTTATGTAAACATTGAAGCTTATACATAATTATGAACATAGAAAAGGTTTTATAACACAAGTCTTTCATAAAAGGGCGTTAGGTACAGTTTTTCTCGGTGGTAGGTCTATTTGCATCGCTTTTTTTTTCCTTCTAATGTCTGTATAATAGGCTTGGTGAAATATTTTTTTAATTCAGCCAGTAATATAATTGTTCTACATAATTCTCTTTATACTAGATTTAATTTATATCTGGGAAAACAATTCTCGGATAATAATCTAAAGAGCAAAAGGCGATATGTACTTAGAGGCTAAAAAATGTTGTCACAAGGCTATAGACGGAAGAGAGGGGACTTAAAACTTATCAACTTTTTAATCATCTGTAGAGTAATGAGGGAAGAACATTTTAAGTACACTTTTAATCTTACTGTTTTACGATTCAGTCAGAAGAGTCTCGCTCTCTATGAACCTTTTAAACTCCTACAAATAATATAATCTTCTATCATAGTAAATTAATCTAAAATAAATAGAGCGCATGTATTTAGGTCAACCCACAATGTGTAATAGTTTATTTAAGCGGCTTAAGAGGATGACACTATGATTTGTGCTGTCTGTAGGCCACACCTGTATTATACATCATTTCTAGGGTGTCCAGGGTGGAATCATGTAAACACTGATTATTTAACGAAATATGATGGAGCTTAGCTTTTTTAGGAAAATGTTGTTTCAAGGAGAATGCATTTGAACTATTCACACAGCATCTACACAACAACACAACGACAAACTAATACAAATTCTGCAATGTCTGCATCAGAGTCTTTTGTATATTCATAGTCTAAGTAATAGTTTGGGATTTGGTTTTTTTTGCTGCTGTGTTTATGATGCTCATTTTAAAACTTGTCCATGCTTCAGGTGTTTATATGCTGATTTTTACCTGCCCATGTTTGTTGTACATTAAAACAAGCGGCCATGGTCATCCTAGCATGTTTCATTCACACATACAACACAGTGTCAAACACATTACTTAAATTTGAACTGAATCAAGACTATTATGCTCTGCCAAACATCTTATGAGTAGATATTTACACTGAATAAAATTATTAAGAGAATTATAAAAGCACATTGCTAACTAACTTCTGGAAATCTGTTACTGCTGATTAGCAAAGTGAGTCAATTCCAAATCGTCTGTCAAAAGAGTCTGTTCAACTCATTCATTGATTCTTTCATTAAAAAACTACTAAATACCTTAAACAAACTAAATTATTTCCTTTGTGTACTTTGGTTTTATCCCCAGACCAAATTCATGTGCTGAGATCTATAAATTGTCCTCAGTGTGTAAGAAAGTGTGAGATTGTGTAATGGGTTGGCTCTTTATCCAGAGTGTTCCCTGAGTCCACTGGGATGGGCTCCACACTACACACAACCATAAGGTAATCGGTGCAAAAACAATAGAAACAGATATATAAACAGTGTCTCTTTACATTTACATTTGATGAAAAGAAAAAAACACTTCTATTCAGCATGAACTGTAGGTACTTTTGAGTATCGGTCACAAAGCAGTGAAGCACCACTGCAAAAAAAAATATATATATATATTAGCTAGTACTTACATTTAGAACACAAACCCGTTTGTGCTGTGATTATATTTTTCGTTAACCCTAGGTTTTTCAGCTCATCCTGTGGTGATAGTCATCAACTTTATGCCGTTAAAATTAAAAAATTCATTCTAGTGGCACTTTTCGAGAAATTATTTCTATTCGCCAACAAAACTAATTTATTTAAAGACCTAAAGCTAATGTTTGGCCTGGGTTAAACCAACCACATTCATACAGTAACAAACTATTTATTACAGTAGAATTAAAGTCAACTACGATAGACTGCCAATGTTCCAGACATATACAAAATAAAAACACATGCTGAATTGCAAAACCCCAAATTTAATAATGTTAATGCTGAAAGAAGTAAAGCAGCCGACTGAAGATTTCCTCAATTACACAGGGGGTCACACTTTATACCAGCGTCATGAAATGTTCAAATAAAATCGAAATAAATTAAAATGTGTTTGTTAGGCTGCTAGATAAAGGAACGCAGACACTTTCCTTTCCTCGTCCGTTAAATAATTCAACACATTCTGTTTTAAAAAGATCACATGAAATATTTTACAATCTTCGAGTCCTGTTTAACAATGAATATGCAAGTATGTTTGAGTCATTTTTGATCTCGACATGTCTGAAGATTTGCGCCTACATCATGATGCTGGATTTAATTTTTTTGTAGTGTATCACACGCCGAGCGGATCGCTACTTCAGGAGCTGTTTTCCTTAAGGGTGTGTAAGCAAGTTAAGGATTCCTGTTAAAGCTCAGCAGTAGTGCTGTTTCAGGGTGTTTGAGTTCATTTGAAGCTTTGGTTTAGAGCAGGAGGGCAAAGTGTATAAGGAAGAAAGGGGTGCAAAACAAAGGAAGAGAGAGAGGGAGCTCTCTCTTCAAAGGAAGAGAGAGAGAGAGATAGAGAGAGAGAGTATCAGGCTCAGAATTTCAGACCACAAACTTGTTCTTGGTGGTAGAGCCACTCTTAGTGGCTGTGTCAGCATGAGACTGATAGCCAATGGTCATCTTCATAGGGATTCCTAACCGCTCCTTATACACCCTCCTGTAGAAAAAGACACCAACATGTTAACATATTAACGCAGCAGAACATTAAAATGTGCATGTGTTTTTTTTAATGTATGCATGTCCACTTCTAACCCTATGTGTGTTATTGCATCTTTGTTCTCATAATCGGTTGTCCAGACAGCGATTTTATCTCCTTTTGTTCGGATGTTGACCACAGCACCACAAACATCATCACTGTAGTCATCAAAAGCTTCTCCTATAAGGCAAAGCATCTGCAACCCCAGGGAAAAAAAAGAAACAAAATAAGCAAAATAAGCTCAGTTTTAGCAGCGGTTTCATTAGGGTGCTTACTGTTTCCAGCCAAAAACGGTCCAGGTCGAGCTTTCGTTGTTGTTTGTTAAGGGTGATGAGCCAGCGTCCTCCTTTCTTATTTCTCTCATCCTCCCACATGGGCTCAATGCCGTCCTTAAAGGTGCAAAAGAAAAGAGTATATAATCTGTCAATTAGAACATTAAAATGCGCAACACAGACATCTTGACATTATAATGACAATGTATTTACTATACACAGACTTAAAAGTAATAATAGGAAGAAGAAGAACAAGAAGAATAAAAAAGCAGAATAATAAAGGTTGTTTACCTTAAACAGCGAATAGTCACAACCAGACATCAAATTACTGGACAGCTGAATGTGGTTATAAAGCCTAAAAACACAAACAGCCATTAACCCACAAAGCTCATATTTTCTCAGCAATATATTTATAGATTTACATGAAAAACTTAATCCTTACGCCCAAAAATCTTCTACTGTGTCGAACTTGGAAATCAGCCGCAGGTTGGCTTGCCATGTTTTGCTTTTGTCATTCTTAAAGAACCATAAAGACCATCTGCAAAAAAAAAAAAACCCGCAAACAGTCACACAACCACTTTATTACAAAAAAGAAATCCGTAATAAAGAGACAATTTTGTATGCAGGAAAATGACAAGTCTGTCGGTCTTAAAATTAGAAGGTGGGAAACAGAATATGGGTATATATGAGCGTCAGAAAGGTGTTGTGTGGCTTAGGGTTCGACCTGTTTTGTAGCGGATGTTTAATATAACACTCAGGGCTGACAATCTCCTGGCTTGTCTCTTCTGAGTTTTCCTCTTCACTCGTCAATGGATTCAATATTACTTCCTTGAGAAAGAGAAGTGGCAATAAACAAATGGCTTATGGAAATGTCAAGTCTAGCAGAAAAAAAGATGAAGTAAAGTAATATACAGTTTTGGATGGCTAAACCAAATACAAATATAAGACTAGACTAGGCTCTAATATAAACTTCTACAACAAAATACCTATTATTACTAATATAAAGTTTACTAAACTTATTCAACAGCTGGACCCAAACAAATACTTTATTTACTGTATCCGTGCCAGGTTTTACTACAGGAAAAAGGTTTAAGCATCATCTAAAAGCTATTTTTAGTTGAGGTTTATTTGATGTGCGTGATATAAATGGGACATTACGGTATTGTTTTTTCTTTTTCTGAGACTCTCCTAGAGAAATAACTCGGATACAGATGTCGTGACGGCAGACTGGCCACAGCTGCCAACTCACTTTTAATAGCATGTGTCTGTGTGTATGCTGTTCTTTAAATTAAATAAAGTCAACCCTGAAAACACACATGCCCTTGCGAACTTTGTCTGGTCGACTTCATTGCTAGCTTTGCTAACGTTAACGCTTTTTTTTTTAACAGCTACATCACACGCTACGTGGGAGAAGCGTGTACTTATCCAAAAAAAAACCCAACAAAACAAAAAAAAAACAAACCCAAACGTCCAAAATAATTTCCGTGGCAGCGAATTGTAACAAAAAAACAACAACAACTACGATTAACGAGCCTCCTATAATAGTCAAATCGAGTCTGGGAGCATGTTGACAAACTAGTCTTAGCCTAACTAACTTAAACCAGTCAGGAGTAAAGTGAACTGCTGAGAGACACTTCAGCTCCCCCCCATTCAAACATGTCGCTTAACTTTTACTCAAGTCTAACTGTAGCTTACATTTACGGTTGGCTCGGAACTAAGTTATCTTCACACACACTTGTGCTGACAGATCATCTGATCAATGCTAGACAGAACGCGAAAAATACAATTATTCTCAGAGTAATGCACTGACTCACCGGCTCCGCAGTCGCCATTTTCCATGACTTGTTCACACACAGGGCCTCATATATGGAACATTAAGGCTACGTCCCAAACCGCGTACTACCCTACTACATAGTACGCGTATGTCATGTGGGCGGTCTAATATTACTCCGTACTGTTTAGTACGGTAGTATGCGGGTTTGAAAGTAGCCGCGGTCTGATTGGCTACACCCACAGCCAATAGCCAATAACTCATTTACCTAAACTTAAATTTATAATTGTTCACGCTTTTAAATAGCAATAAAACTGTAATGTTGTAAATGCCATTGTTTAATAATAACATTAACACTAAATAATTGTTAAAGAAAAAAATAAATAAATAAAAATATTGCGTTACTTTCTTTGAAAATGTTCAAATATGGTATGCCCTCAATATTAAATAATGGACATTTTATGTTATTATATTATTACTATTATAAAACATTGTACACTAATCTACACTATTTTAAAGTTGTGGTTGTGTCATTGTGAGATGCTTCATTAGATTGCAGTTACGTAGAGAAACTCTTTCTTCCTGGCCATAAATTGCAGGTTGCATAAACAGTCTTGTCTTTCACCCTAACGAGGAAAAGGTAGTGCTTAAACTTCCAATTTGCAAAAGCTACCTTTAAACTCGTTAAACATGTCATCACTCTGAATCCTGCAGTAAGCACAAATTTCATTTATACTTCCTGTAACCATACGATATAGTATAGTACTTTTTTATTTACGTTCTTAAATGCAGTACATAGTTGAGTAGTATGCGATTTCAAACTGAGCCATTGTTATTGTTGTGTGCGACTGTGCATGCTAATCTGCATTAATCTGCCTCTGTCTCCCACCCCTAACAAACCACTTCACCTCCTACCTCACCCGAAATAAACCGGAGAAAAAAAAACTTTGCAGGTCCTATGGCTACGACAGCCCACTCAGATGAAAACCTCTTCAGTGAGCTCAATTATAGTAAGGCCACATTTTATTATTAGTAACGGGAATGGAGTTGAAACAGGGGAAAAACACAATTCCATTAATTACCAAAAAAAAAGGAACCACTGTTAGTGATGCCGTTATTCCCATCACTGCTTAAACCATAGGCCTTCTTTACCCAAAAATGGAAACACAATAGTATTAAATGTCTTTGTAAAATTACCCTTTTATTAAAATGAAAGCCTGAACCCAGCTGTTCCAGTATGACAATGCCCCTGTGCACAAAACAGCCTTCATTAGCACACTCGTTTAATTAGGCTGAAGTGGACGAACTTGAGTGTACTGGAATAGCCCCTAATCTCAACTGAACACGTTTGGGATGAACTAGACCACTAGCTGTACCCAAGCCCTTCAGTGTTTGACTTCAGTAATGCTTCGAAATGCTTACGTGTTAATGCTGTTTGTGTTCTGCGTGTCCTTTCTTGCATATTTTTACGTACATATTTTTCGTAAACTTAGCAATTGACGTTAATTAATCACTTTAAATCATCTTATAATTTATTCAGTTAATATTTAGATGAAATATTGCTCATAATACTGATTTCATAAGCATTCCCCTTTTAAATAGTTTAAATATTTAATTATCAGATTAAATAAATGCTTAACGTTTTAGTCTTACACCTGAATGTTACACACAGTTTCGTGGCTATTTTAAAAACTATATTGATTTCAAGTAAAGAAAGCACACTGAAGAATGCAAACTAGGTATCTGATGACAGCGTTCTTTTGAGTGATGAGAGCTCTTTCACAATGGGTTAAAGAAGCCCGAATTTTGATTCTGTGTCTTTGTATTATGTGCAGCAAAAAAAAATTCCCATATGTTGCAATTTTAGTTTTTTTTTTTTTAATGATTCCACCATCACCATGTTTGCAGAAAAACTCTTCAAAAGAAAAACTCTTTACTGTCACTACTTGCTGTCTACTAGAGACCAGTGCCTGCACAGCTGATTGTACAGTAAAAACCAAGGTAGAGAGAGACAGTTGAAGAGATGTTTTTAGTGTTTTTTTTTGTTTAATCCTTAGGTCTGAACTAACATACAAAAGCGACTGTCATACAAGGCTGTCTTTAATGGCATCACATTAAAGACAGCCATACTTGCTTGCTATGGGTACAAAAAAAAACAGCATTTATGGATACTACATCAAGAACGCCATGCAAGTAAGGTTTACATAGTGGAAAGTCCTGCAGACCCAGCACTCCTCTGGGTTCACTGTCACTGAGCTCATTTATCACACTATGTTTGATGTGTAGGTGTCCAGTGGGTCTGATCATTCCTTTTTGTTTGTTGTACCCTTTGATAATCTTCTTCAAATTTAGCTGTATTCATGTTGTTGCAATGCTAATGCGGTTTGTTTATTATCTATTTTATATCTGTGCAACCACTCATGAATTTCACTTCATATAGCATGTTTTAAACTAGCCATTTTACGAGTTGTTACATCTCTTTAAAGACTTTTGTTTAAGTAGATTTACATTTACACAGATTGACACTGTTTATTTTACTGTGTATCAAAAATAAAATTCTAATTACATTTTAAGAGTATTTTATATCACTTTATTGCAATTCAGGAGTATTGAACTTGCACTTTTTATGTGTTTTATTATTTATTGTAGTATTGCAGCTGTAATACAGTAGTTCTAATGCAGTTGTATTGTAGTGTCGTGGTCGTATTTCTGTACTCTTATAGGTATACTAAAGGTGTATTGTAGTATTGCAGTTGTATTGCTGTAATACTGTAGTTGTAATACTGCAGTTGTATTGTAGTATCACAGTTGTATTTTTGTAATACTGTAGTTCTACTGCAGTTATATTGTACTATTGCAGTTGTATTGCTGTAATACTGTAGTTCTACTGCATTTGTATTGTAGCATTGCGGTTGTATTGCTGTAATACTGTAGTTATATTGCAGTTGTATTGTAGAATTGTGGCTGTATTGCTGTTATACCGAAGTTCCACTAAAGTTGTATTATAGTATTGCGGTTGTATTGCTGTAATACTGTAGTTCTTCCAAAAAGTGTATTGTAGTATCGCGGTTGTATTGCTGTAATACTGTAGTTCTACTACAGTTGTATTGTAGTATCACGGTTGTATTGCTGTAATACTGTAGTTCTACTAAAGTTGTATTGTAGTATTGCGGTTGTATTGCTGTAATACTGTAGTTCTACTAAAGTTGTATTGTAGTATTGCCATTTTATTGCTATAGCACTGTAGTTCTACTGAAGTATTATTGTAGTATTGCTGTAACACTGTAGTTTTTACTGCTGTTGTTTTGTATTATTGCATTTGTATTGCTGTAATACTGTAGTTCTCTACTGCAGTTGTATCATAGTAACGCGGTTGTATTGCAGAAACACTGTAGTTTTACTGCAGTTGTATTGTAGCATTGCGGTTGTACTGTCTGCTGTAATACTGTAGTTCTACTAAAGTTGTATTGTAGTATCGCGGTTGTATTGCTGTAATACTGTAGTTCTACTAAAGTTGTATTGTAGTATCGCGGTTGTATTGCTGTAATACTGTAGTTCTACTACAGTTGTACTGTAGTATCGCGGTCATATTTCTGTAATACTGTAAGTATACTAAAGTGTATTTTAGCATTTCAGTTGTATTGCTGTAATACTGTAGTTCTACTGTAGTTGTATTGTAGTATTGCAGTTGTATTGATGTAATACTGTAGTTCTACTGCAGTTGTATTGCTGTAATACTGTAGTTCTACTGCAGTTGTATTGTAGTATCGCGGTTGTATTGCTGTAATACTGTAGTTCTACTACAGTTGTATTGTAGTATCGCGGTTATATTGCTGTAATACTGTAGTTCTACTGCAGTTATATTGTAGTATTGCAGTTGTATTACTGTAATACTGTAGTTCTACTGCAGTTGTATTGTAGTATTGCAGTTGTATTGATGTAATACTGTAGTTCTACTGCAGTTGTATTGCTGTAATACTGTAGTTCTACTGGAGTTGTATTGTAGTATCGTGGTTGTATTGCTGTAATACTGTAGTTCTACTGCAGTTATATTGTAGTATTGCAGTTGTATTACTGTAATACTGTAGTTCTACTGCAGTTGTATTGTAGTATTGCAGTTGTAATGCAGTAACACTGTAATTCTACTGCAGTTATATTATAGTAGTACTTTAGTTGTATTGCTGTAATACTGCATTTATTTATATTTATTTTTATTTATAGGTTTATCAGTTGTACCTAAACTACATTTATCTGACTGTATCTTACCATATATATATGCCAATAATGCATGTCTAGAAAATGCATTTTTCTCCACAAGTTACTAAAAACTGCAGTGTCCCTTTAAAAGAAAACTGCAGTAATGTTTTGTAATGCTTGTGGCATACTGAGCTCTCTTTTATCTCTAACTCCCAAAACTTAACTATATCCACATTAAAACATGCATGCATGTACTGATTATATAAGTAGAACATGCTTGGAATCGTAATTGTTATTTATGATTAAATAAAATGCATTGTTATCCTTAGATTATAACATCTAAGGATAAAATGAATGACATAACATGACATACATTACGTATAAAAGTCTAAATAAGGTTTATAAACAGATCGATTCTGTTTATGTATTATGTATATTATACATTCCTTGGAAAAGAAATAACTGAATAATATGTTTTGCTTTTACCTTCCAAAATTGCATTCTGAAAATTACCAAAAAAAAGCCACATTAGATACGATTATATCTTTGAGACATTAAAGTCTTTTGTTATTAAAAATGTCTAAATTAAAAAAAAAAAATCTCGTGTAATAGAATAGAACTTCAGCGGTATTTTACGACACTGATGACGTCAGAAAGGTCCCGTATTTGACAACTGAAACAGGAAGTGGTTTTAGCAAGGCTAGTTGTTTTAGCCCCTCTTTTGTGAATCTGTTATTGGGTGGTAAAATGTCCAAGGAGCTGCCGAATGTGAGCGATGCGACAGTGTTTAATAGTCGTGTTTTTCCTGAGGCTGAGGGTCAGAGGAGGTATCCGTGCCGGTACACAGGCAGAGAGCAGGTAAACAAGTTAGTCAGCAGCTGTGGTTGTTGGCAAACGTTCCCATAACCTCTGTCTAAAACAGTCACGGGCGGCTGTGCGGAACAAATAAACTGTATAATGAATCCACTGTGGAACATTTGTCATGTAAAAATGTAGCGGAAGTCTTTATCTGCATGCAAATGAGCTTGTCTTTAAAATTTGCATTAGTGTCAGTTTGTCACAGTGTGTTTTGCTATGTACTTTAAATAAATCTTTGATTACGCTCCAAAATATTTTAATTTTTTTTTTCAGTTTACCCATAAGTTTGTTTTTACAGCTTTTTTTTTTTTTTACAGCCAAGTTTATCTCTTAATAGCTAACTTATAAAACTGTAGAAAATATGAAGCTGACGTCACGTCGTGTTGAATTCTGGGTATTCTTGTTGGTAGACGCCATAGCGGGAGACTTATGCTTCTTTTTTTTATAGCTAGTGTGTTTGATTTCTTTTACGATTTTGCCAAATTGGACTAGGTGATTTTTGCTGCAACGTTTTAGTCGTTCGAAAAATACAATAACTGAACAATGTGATGGTTTTTTCCCCATTTTCCATCGTGTAAACAACACATTACTAGGGTGCATCTTAAAGAAAACATAGCACTGATTTATTTTAGGATATTTAAGTGTAGATTGGGTTTTTTTTGTTTTGTTAGGGCAGCTAAAACATGAAATTAAGCCTGGTAGAACTTTCCTCATATGAAAATGACCACTTTGCAATTTTTTTTAATCATTTTTATTTCATGCAGTTCCTCTTAATAAAATTATCATTTCACAAACACTCTAGTAAAAACTGGACTCATTATCATGTCTTTGTCAGAATGACATGCTGCTGTAATGATGTTCGGGCTTCATGATCTGAAATCTGTTCTTGTGCTGGCAATTTGTATGAATCTCGGTCGTGATTTGTCTTTAATTATTTGTAAAAACTATTGCTTTGCATCGACGTGTTATTTGTCCTGTCGTGCCTGCTATCTTTTTTATATTTAACTTCTGTCTCTAATCCCTTTCGATCAATATGTTAATTATTCATGCAATCAAAACAAGGTATTGGTATTAACACTAGCTGAGCATGATCCTCCCAGAATGGCATCGGGATGATTTACAGTTAAAGCCTATGACGACTTTAGTAAAACGATAGTTTTATAGTTGTATACAAGTAATTAAACATATAGTGTTTTTAAATTTAGGTCCCAGTCACGGACTGTTTACACTTCTCCCATCAGGCAGACATTACCGATGCCTCAGAGCCGCACAAACAGACTGAAAAACAGCTTCTTTTCTGTGGCTGTTTCTGCACTGAACAGCTGATATACAGTATTAATTACTACTGCACTGCCACTTTGCACTACTTTATCATTATGCATCTTTGCACCATCCATAACTATCTATTGTTACACCTCTGTATTCTATCTATATACCTTCTGTACATTATTTACCCCCACCTCTGTAATTATCAACCTCATACCCTATTTATTACACTGATATTTATTGTAAATAAGCCCACGTATGCACTTCTGGCTAGATGCTAACTGCATTTTATTGGTCCTGTGCATGTACCTTGCACAATGACAATAAAGTTGAATCTAATCTAAAATTTAGAATTCATTTTAAATTACTGTTACTCATTTTTAAATTACTCAATGGCACAAGGACCTTAATACACTTCAGATATGTTCACTGAATACAAACCAATCAGTTCATTGGGATTAAGTCACTAGGAGATACCAAGGGTTTAGTCTAAACAAGGGGAATCTGCTTTTAGCCATTATGCAGCCCGCAGTTGGAACCAGCTTTTAGAAGAGATCAGATGTGTTAAATCAGTAGCCATCTTCGAATCCAGACTCAAAACACATCTATTCAGTTCTGAGTTTACTGAATGAGCACTGTGCAAACTGAATGTACTGTAAAGTACTTTGAATTACCACATGTTCTGGGACTTTCTGTTGTTTTCCACTAACATAAGTACCACCCAAATTTGAAAAAAAAACCTCAATCCAGCTTTCCTTTTTTTCTTAGAATGACCTCCGGGAAAGAGCACGACCTCCTGGCATCTCTAACAGCACGTCTGAATCTCAGGCTACATCGGATCCACTGGCAGAAGCAGCACTAGTGGACGACTGTGAGAGACTGGGCACTATGTTTGGGATGTTCAATAAGTGTCTGAAAAGCATAGGTTTCACCCAGCTCTATTTTGGGGAGAAGATTGTAGAGCCTGTGGTGGTGCTCCTCTTCTGGTTGCTGCTCTGGTTCCTCGGCATCCAGGCTCTGGGTCTCGTGGGAACTCTTTGCATTATTATCATATACCTCCAGAAGTAGGGGCCTATGCGGAATAAAATAGATATTGTTTGTGTCTTGCTGTGATCTTACACAGAAACACACAAGGAACGTCTCTTCGTAATAAATATCATTATGGGTTTGGATTGCTCGCCTATGTGAGCCCCAAATGACTGCATACGTATACAGTGCCATGCAAAATGTTTATAAAGTTTTGTTAAATGCTCTAATCGTTTTGAAGTTTTTAAAACACGTTGTGCTGTTTATAATAAATCAAATTGCAAAAAAACACTTTATGTGGCACTGTAACTGAAGATGGTCTTAACCGGGTAATTTGGGAAGCTGATAATGAAGGTTTTCTTTTCATCTATGCACTAATTTATGTTTTAACAAGCATGATTTTTTTAACTATCATTTTGTATTGCGTGTTGACTGACATATTCATTACTAGCATGGGTGTTAATGAAAAAAGCACTTTAAGTGGAGGAAATAATAATATTTTACCTGAGAAAACAAAAGACAAATCAACCAGTTCTCTAAAAAATGAAACTTACATTTTTTTAAGTCTGTGTTGTTGTATTTTATCAACCTTGTAGTTATTTTTGCTTTCTCTACACAAGTGCACTAGAGGGCAACCTCTTCCTACTCCCTAGCTTGTGGAAAACCTGTAACGAATAGTAAAATCTACTTGCTAAAGTTCTAAAACGTACCAAAGCATCGCATGTCATTTACACTCAGGCACGGGGTGTGTGCATAATACAGATGATTCATGTGGATAATGTTAGTGAGAACTGAGTATCTGAGTGTGTGTGTGTGTGTGTGTGTGTGTGGGTGGGTGGGTGTGTATGTGTGGTGCCGTGTACTAAACTGTTGTCCCATCTGTAAGGATCAATAATCCTTATGTGTCCTGCTGATAAATATTTATATTCCTATAAAAGCGACATAATATTTAACACTGCAAAATACTTACATCATAACATTTACCATGCTAATACGTAAGCAAAATAAGTTAAGCTTTCAAACCATTTACAGCTGCATTTACATCATTATTATCAGTAGCAGTTTACAGCTGTTTCTTTATACCTCATTTAACCGTCTTTGTGCCATTTCTAAATCATTATGTACGTATCCTGCTACTTTTCTTTTTAAATAAGTAAGCGGTTGCGGATATTTTATTTTTACATCTGCAGTCTACTGTGGCTTGATAATTGACTATCTAAATGAAAATTAGTTTGGTTTTTTTTTGTTTATGTTGAATATGAATATTAGCTTGGCAGATAAATAAAAAAAAACATCCACACTGCAAACGGATTATGTCCATTAGAATAAAGTTTATATAATTTATACTATTCTATTACACACCTTAAGCACAATAAAGAGTTATAACACTGTTATAACACATTTACCTATTACATCCCTACGACTGGCTTGTCTTTAATGTTGTTATTGTGTAAGTTTGTACACTGCACTTTTCAGATCTCAACACAGGCTCTGGGATCTTCCAGATCATCATGCAATAGAAGGTTGATAACTGGAGTTGGTTAGCATTAAAAATATAAAGAAAAATGCCAAGAAAGAACAAACAATGGTAGGCAACATAACAAAACCTGCACAGTACCGCTATTTATAAGCCAGAGCTAGAGTAAATACAGATCATGTAGGAATCCCAAATTAGCAGGCTATTTCACTATTAGCTTTAGCTATTGAGTGATCCACATTCTAGTGAAGCATCTATTCATCTGTGACCGAAAAATAGGCAGAATGATCTAACACTCTTCTGGACCGGTGAGTGTTTACAGGGCAACGTTAATGGACTACACATGCTGCTTTAAAGCATTTAGCAAATGTCTCTGCAAAAGTGCTCAATAGGTGTGCTCCTGTACATCTATAATTAAATGTGGGGTAGTGGTGGCTCATAGTTCAGATGTTGTACTACTAACCCGAAGATTGTGGGTTTGATTCCCAGCTCTAGCAAGCCACCGCTGCTGAGCCCCTGAGCAAGGCCCTTAATCCCAATTGCTTAGTTGTATAAATGAGATAAATGCTGCTCTGGAAAAGGGCGTCTGCCGAATGTAATTAAGGCAGCTTTCAGTAAACTTTTAAACATTACTGGTATTTGTTAAACCGCTTCAAGATGAACTTACACCATTTCAAGTAAATAGAACTCACTTTGCTTCTGTGTGATGGTCTTCTGTGTGATGGTCTTCCTAAAAAAGATATGTTAGTAAGTGCTGTAAATGATTCTGTCTGAGAAATTGTCATTATTCTTCATTATTCATTATACTTACTTCCTTTTTAAACCTATTGTGTACCACAACTGACATAACAAAAATTGAGCTTCCTTATTTGTAAATCTCGTTGTATTATAATTGGACTTAACCTCGAATTAAGATCAGAGGTTACGGTAGAGGATTTCTGACATTTCCAACTGTTAAAATGGATTAATTAGGAAAGGGATAGATGTATTTAACAAACAATATGTACTTTGTTGTATTATGGCAATGGGGTATCACGGTGACTTTACCAAGAAAAGAGTGTCTAACGTCTACCAAATAGACGTTATCCACATGAATACATTCTCGATTTTCTACATTCTTTCTTGATTTTCTACATTTATATATTTTGTATAAAAGTGTTGTTTATGTTGGGATGCTGCTTAGCATGCCTGTAAATTGCCCCCTGGGAACAAATAAAGTTTTTTGAATTGAATTAAATGTGCTGTAAAGGTTCTTAAATTCTCTATTGCACTTTTCCACTAGTGACCTGGCTTCCACCAGGTAACTTGTGACTTTGTACATGTTTCAACATGATGGGATTATCCAACACCTCCTTTAACTATTTACCAAAGATCTGTTCAGACACCAAACACCATATATTAGCTTATACCAACATCTGGCATTAGCATTTTAGCAACATACCTTACTTACCTGGAAGCTCTACTTGGAAGCAAGTACGAAATCTCCCTTTATGCCCTTCTCTTCTTGACACCAGAAAGGAAGTTAATCTTATAATGCTGTTTGCTGAATATAAGACAATAATCTTGTACCAAAGTGTACAGAAAATTCCCAGGAAGACCAGAATAAGAGTGGAAGGACATGTCTTCTTTTCTTCATCCCGTTATACTTTGTATACGTTTACGCTTATGTGGCCACAAAGGAGTTGATGTGGACTACTTAAGCTACTTAACTGCACTGTTACACCGAATATCTTTTGAATTTGGCCCAGATGCCAGCTTCTTTTCTCAGTGTTTCAATGCAAAGAGTATACTTGTCTCCTCTTTACCATTCTAAGCAGACTTAACCTCGGCATTACTTCTTTACGGTTAGTTCTTCTTGAATCACTTTTTAAGGAGCATCCATTTTTTTTCCCTTGGCAACAGGCACACCGAAGGATTTTTTCTATGCACTTTCAGCAACACTTTTGTGGTTGCTAAATTAGCTTTAGCTCTTCCTTGGCCTGTGATGCATAGTTTCTGCTTTACAATTGGAATTTTAATGGAATTAAAAGGGCAGGTCTGTGTAAATTCTTGTTAAAAATGCAGTCCCAAGCATACTGGGTATTAGTCATTGCTATTGTTCGACTGCATAGGGGTTTGACAGCACAAACAACTCGGCATTGCCAGAAGTTAAAATTTATCGATTCATGATATTAAATAAACACCACATTACAGCAAGCCAGCACAAAAAAATAAGCATCATGCTCGCTAAGTAAATACTGAAGATACCAAGGTCCATTTTAGTGTACCATTTTTTATGGCGCACAGATTTTTTCACAATTATTAATATTTTACAGGGATTTTTATCCTTCTTAGAGTTGTGAATCTTCTTTACTTGAAAAGACGTGCAAGGGGAAGAAAATATGCATACGACACATGGTCATGATTTCACTTTGCTAATACCTAACTAGAAAAACACACAGAAAATCTCAATTAGTTTCAGGAGAAAACAGACTTTTCATTCTGTTATTTGGTTCAAGAAGGAAAACGAACTAAAAGGGTTTTTAAAAGGACTGCTTACGTGTTTATTAAAGCCTATCTATCTATTTGCAGATAAAACACTGCTGATAAAAAAAAGTAAGTGATATCTTTTATAAATAGCTACAACTACTGCACACTACTAGTCACACAGGTACAGTCAACAGGGGTGTTGCCAAGTTTGGGAAATGTTGAATGATTTTAAGGACCCACACCCTTTTTGTGGGCCCCTTGGAGATCTGTTTTATTAGTATTAACAGTACTATCAGTAATATGATAAGTAGTATGAGAGGCCCCCATCATTATATTCTTTTATATGGTTCAAAATTGCTAGCGGCGGTCCTGACAGTCAATACTGCAAAATGTGCGGAAAAGATTTAAATGTTTGTACAAAAAACAAACAATTAAAGGCAATTGCCCCATCACTCAGGCATTTCAGATCTTTTGTAGCTAACACTTTATTATTGTGAAGCCAGGCAGAGTAAACTGATTGTATAGTGCCCATGGAAAGAGAAATGCTATGCTTTTGCCTTTTTACATTATGCATGTGCTGTAGGGTTTGTGTAAATGACTATACAAAGCTTCTCTTCAAAGCTAGTGCATTAGGAGCAAAAGATAAAATGGCCTAAAGAGTATTTTTCAGTGTAGTAATTACTATAAAATTACCCAGCACTCGATTTATATATTTTTAATGCAGCTTTAATGCCACCCTAGTCAAAATTATGTTTTGGAAAAAAGAAAAGAAAAACATAAGATGTCGCTTTAGTTAAACTGGTGTATTTGAAATGGAGGAGTTACGGGAAACAGATCAGTCTCAGTCTACAGGGTAGAATATATTCATAGAATATATTTATCGTTTAATTGTCGATCAGCTTCATTAAACCCGACATTAAGCAGGTGAAAGAACTCCAGATAAAGCTGAAGCAAGTCTTTATGTTCAGTCTGTTTTTAGTTTTGTTGACTCACTAAGGTTTTTTGTATGCTGAGTGCTGACCTTTTTCAGCCCAAGGCTTTTTTTTTCTAATCCTGGCTACCACATGGCCCCACTACATAAAATATACCTAAATAATTATACCACATAAATTATATGCACATAGGAGTTCAAGAACCAGCTATTTGATAATCCTCTCATAAATCTGTTGGATCGCTATAGCTCCTCCTTAAAGAGCGTTGGAGGACAGTGCAGCCTCCCTACTGAAATTCTGAGGCCTGACTATATAATTGGGTGCCAAATATTTTGTGCTTCTCTTCTTTCTACCTTTCGTTCTTTTACTCTCTTGCAAGTAAAGTGACAGCAACAAAACATGGCCACTGCAGGAAAGGTATGTTTATTTCCCCATTTCTGTTGTATTTGTAATTGTTCTTTCTTTGTATACAAAAGACCTTGTAAGACTTCACCATACTAAGCTTGCTATTTAAGATTTATGTAAGATATGTATTTCATATAAAAAGTAATTTAGACTACAGCTAGCTGTTATAAACAATCATAACGAAACATCCATGATTTTCCATGATTTGTTTGTAATTGTGTAAAAATCATAGGTTATTATTATTATTATTATACAAGTAAGAAGGTACCATTTTTGTATTTTTCTGTGTGGAGTTTGCACGTCAAAAACATGTATGTTAGGTTGATTAAATATTCTAAATTGTCCATAGAAGTGAGAGTGAGTGTGTGTAGTTGTTTTCTTGTATTTGGCCCTGCAACGGACTGGTGGTCTGTCCAGGTTGTACCACTGCCTTTCACCCAGTGACAGCTGGAGTAGACCCTGTGACCCTGATTAGAAATAAGCAGGAATAGACAATAGATGGAGGAATAGGTGGATGAATGGATGGATGGATGGATGAATGGATGAATGGATGGATGAATGGGTGGATGGATGGATAGATGATGGATGTTTTTTAGGGACACATGTAATGTTAAATGTGAATATTAGCTTGAGAGATAGGATACAGAAACATATGCACACTGCAAAGAGACCCTGCTTACACCTAGCTTATTAAAATGAAGCTATTTTTACAAATTTTATAAAATTTACAAATTTGTTATATTTATAGTCATCTGTAATTGGGTACATAGTATTAAATTTAGATCTATGTATTTATATACCTACATTTAGCCAATGTCAACCATTTTCAAGAGGGCATTTAATTATTTTTATTAAAGTGAAATATGATTTTAGACGCTAAATAGGACACAAAATGTATAATAATGTAAAAATACTGTATTATGCATGAAAAGAGGTAAAAAAACAAACAAAAAAACCCAGAGCTCTTCTTATTTTTTTAATCTTTAAAACTATAATACAAATGTAAAATAGAAACACGATAAAAGCTGCTAAAAAACAGGTCCACTTTTTGGACCCACAGTCCCAAATAGTAAAACCGGGACAGTATATTTGATAAGGTTGTGCAATTTCACTTTCTTACTAAAAGTCAAACATTGCTCAAAAAGCAAAACCAGATGTTTGGAACGCATCCATGTGTAATCACAAATCAGCAAATCTGCAGAGTATATTGCACAACATACACACAAGAAGTAAACTTTTTTATTCACTGCACCACAAATTGTTTATGTGTATGTTTTTAGGTGATTAAATGTCGGGCAGCTGTAGCCTGGGAGCCCAATACTCCTCTGGTGATCGAGGAGATTGAAGTGGCTCCACCCCAAAAGAATGAGATACGTATTAAGGTTGCTGCACTGTGGCTTTTATAAAAATATTCCCAGAAATAAAATAATTCTTTTTTATTTTAACCAACTAATGCATGAGCTACCCTGTCCTATGCTGTAGGTGATTGCTACAGGTGTATGTCACACCGACTTGTACCACCTGTTTGAAGGAAAGCATAAGGAGGGCTTTCCTGCTGTGCTTGGCCATGAGGGAGCTGGTGTGGTGGAAAGTATTGGACCTGGAGTCACTGAGTTTAGACCAGGTCAGAATGTTTACAATGTTCCATGTTCTGTTTCTCTGGATTGCAACGGCTGTAAGGTACTGACCTCTTGTGTGTGGGTGTGTGTGGTAATGTTTTCACAGGTGATAAGGTCATTCCGCTCTTCATCTCTCAGTGTAGAGAGTGCAGGTTCTGTAAAAGCTCAAAGACTAACCTGTGCGAGCAAAGCTGGTAAGAAAACACTAGTAGAAAATGCATTAAAAACTGCAGCTGGCTAGAAAACAAAAATGTGTTCAATGAATTAAAAGAAATATATGTAAAAAGCACAGAGAATTAATGTTTTTACAGGTCTAGTGATCGATATGCTCAGATGTCTGACACTACCACACGTTTTACCTGTCGTGGGAAGCCTGTCCTGCAGTTCATGGGTACCAGCACCTTCTCTGAGTACACGGTCATGAACCAGATTGCCGTGACAAAGATTCACGATGATGCCCCACTGGACCGTGTTTGCCTGCTTGGCTGCGGTATCGCCACTGGCTACGGAGCAGCTATCAACACCGCCAAGGTCTGTGTAGTGCCTTTGAGTCAAACCTTAAAATACTATGACTAAATGTAGACTGAATAATGATCTTTCTTTAGTTAGATTGTTTATGTGGTTACAGGTAGAGCCCGGCTCCGCGTGCGCGGTGTTCGGGCTCGGTGCTGTAGGCCTTGCTGCAGTCATGGGCTGTAAGAACGCTGGAGCGTCCAGGATCATCGCTGTGGACATAAACGAGCAAAAGTTCGAAAAAGCGAAGGTATTCGGGGCTACCGAATTTTTGAACCCTAAAGCACACAAAAAGCCTGTCAGTGAGGTTCTGGCGGAAATGACTAACGGAGGTGTGGATTTCTCCCTGGAGTGTGTGGGCAACGTGGCTGTTATGGTAAGCGGTGCTATATTTTTTTGTGTATTGGTCTTTCGCCTATAAACACATTTTACCCAAGTGAATTATTCTTTCTTCCTTAAAGAGGAGTGCATTGGAGTCGTGTGTTAAAGGTTGGGGTGTAAGTGTGCTTGTTGGCTGGACCGATGTTAATGATTTTTCTGCTCGACCAATTCAGCTAATTGCTGGAAAGACCTGGAAAGGATCGCTGTTTGGAGGTAACCCGCTTTTTAAAAACACAGTGCAAATCATACTGAATCAAAAAAGACATAACAATTGTGTTTCGCTTGTTCATCTGTGTGTCTCAGGCTTTAAGAGTAAGGATTCTGTTCCAAAATTAGTGCTAGACTACATGGCCGGCCGTATAAAGCTGGATGAGTTTGTAACCCACACTATGAGTCTTGAGCAGGTCAATGATGCCATCGAGCTCATGAAGAAAGGCGCATGGTAACTAATTTACTATTCTAACATCTTCAAACATCCGGATATGTTAAACAGTTAATTAAGCTAACAATTTTTTTTTGTTTTCTAGCATTCGAACCATCCTAAACGTGTCTAAGTGAGGGCTACTCGAGTACTACAGCTTTAGACCAAACTCATTACATGCCACGATGTGTTTTATTTTTAAAATTTTACTCTAAAAAAGCCTGCAATTACTTTGTTTTCTTAAAACAGTATTAAATGTTCTTCAACCTTATGTACCTAAATTTATCAGTGTATATTAACCTGCATGCTTTTATAAGCCTATAATCCACATACATAAATTGGGCTATTTAAAACAGTCCAGATTTTTTACAATTATATAAATTGTTATAGCTGGATTCCATTATGTAAAACTAGTTGCATCTGGTAATAAAAATGCAAATTCAATGATGATTCTGCCTTACACCATTAATAAACTCATCTCACTTTCGCGATTAATAACATGATTAAATAAAATGGCCCTGGAGAAACGTCCAAATATGAAACGCTGATGAAACATCTGTTCTTTTTTTATTAAGTGAAAATCTCTTCTGAATTACTCTAGGCTGAATGATATCCGCATGAAATCTATCCAGTCACATACATCTCTGCAAACCCGGCGTCAACTGACAAACTACAGTCCAAAAAGTCTTTTACGATAATCTGCAGACTAAACATATAATGCTTTTTAAAAAAAACCTTTAAATCGTTTCTGCCTTTGCAGAATCAGTAATAAACATGAACTGAACATCCATAACTCTTCTAATCATCCAAAAAAAGGAATTAGTACCTCAGCTGATATTCCTGTAGGCTCCATTAAATTCTAAATCTCGATTGCATAATGTGATGGGCTACAGCTGCCAAAAAAACTGCCTGGATAATCATCCCCCTATTTGAACCATTGGTTTAATAAGCAAACCGTTAAAAGGCGGGTAAATAGAAGAGTTGGACGGAAAAGGGGTTTAGGAAACAGTTGGCAAATAAATTACAGTAAACATTTTTACTACTTTTACAAGCATGTATAAACAAATATCTACACCTCCTTATACCAAAATCTAAAACTAGTCTAACATTTGTGGAAAAACACAAAATCTTAAGACAATTCACAGAGAATATCTGTTTTAATAAAGCATGAATGCAGATGGAGTTTCAGATTCACACACACACAGCACCAATTACATCAACCCTGCACTACAGATCTGGAGTTAAACCACTTACAAATGAATTATAAATCATACCCCATCTTCATTTATTCACATCATTTATGACGTACTCTTTTAGAATTTTAAAATGCATTGAAATGCATTAGTGTGAGGCACTGTTTGTAAACAGGAGGATGTTGCCAGGGAATATATCTGGGATGAACCAGAAATTAGAAAAAAATAAAATAAAAAAAATAATGCAGTAACGCAAGTCCGTTTGGTATACTTCGGAAACACAAAATAAGCTCACCATTCATACATAGATACATACAAACAAGCCTGAATTCAAACACTGATTGATCAACAGATACACATCTTTCGAGCGGAGGGTTGTGGCACTGCAAGCAGGTCAAAGGTCAGTGCCTTCCAGTGTCATCCGATCCAAGCGAGTCCTATGACTGTTCAGACGATGAATTTATAAATAAATCAAATTTCCACTTCACCCAGTCACATCATTACCATGGCCACTTGGCCAATCATCTGACCAACAGTGAACCACAGGTGTGATTGGCTGATCAGTGACCGGAGTAGAGGAGATGTGTCCTCCACTAGGGTAGGGCCTTTGTTCTCACCCAAGCACTCTACTCTACATCTGCGACAGGAAGTGAGCGCGGCCATTTTCCTCGAGTCGACGAGTGAGAATCTCACAACCTGTTTCGGTCACTAGAAGTGTGTGTTCGAACTGGGCAGACCGTTTCCCATCTCGAGTAACAGCTGTCCAACCATCTGGCCAAGTCTCATCCTGCCAACCACCTGCACAGAGGAGAGGAGAAAGTTTACAAACATTCACGTAATTCCCTGCAATTCACCATTCTTAAAACCTAAAATTGTGGTTGCAGGCATAAGGTCCACGTTATTGCTGGTGTAGCTGTCAAAATTATCAGTACGCTAGTATAATGAACTTAAAAATAAATATTGATGTAATAACCGTTCGGCTACATTAGAATATTTGAAGTACTACAGAAATGTTCTAGGCAGAAATGCTACAGTTTAAGTAAGAAAGCTTTTAAATTAAAATGATACGCTTATTATCAGGCTTTTATCACTTATTTACCTATTTTTTTTTAATCAAAGAAACCTAATAGGAAAAAAAATAAAGCAAGTCAGTATTTTGAGGGACGCCTCTATGGCTTTTATTCTTACACTTTATATCAGAGTCAAATGATTAACCAGTTATACTAAGCAGGCGCTAGTGATCATTAATTAATTTTAAATCTAGGTTGAAACACAGTTATCCACTAAAACAGAGGCAGCTGTGTGTGAGATTTTGTACTGGGTGAAAAACAGGCAAACTCTGCTACAAAGGTTAGCTTGTGGAAGACAGTTTCATGTCAGAGGTCAGACACCATGGCAAGACTGAGCACAGCAACAAGCCGAAGATTGGTTATATTGAATCAGCAAAGTCTTTCTGAAGTAAATATTTGAAGAACCGTATAGAAACAATGTTTTAGACCGAAGATGGAGTGGTCACAGCGTCCCTTCAATACAGAGGTCAGCAAAGAACTGCCAAAAAGCAGTGAAAACCATGTACACCCAGCTGCAGTCTGGTCAGAAGAGCTCTTCGGGGAGAATTGTGGCCAAAAATGTGACATGAAAACAAGTCTCTGGACTAATAATATTTTTGGGCTGTAGAAGGATGGTAATGTGACTGCAAGAGAGATTCTAAAATGCATTTGTTAAATTAAATTATATGTTCTGAGATAGCTAAAAGCTATAAAACCTACTGGAAGGTGCTTCATCTAAAACAGAGGTGTTAAACCCTGTTTGAACACCGCTCTAAGACACCTTAAAAAAAAGTCACACACTAATAGTTCGTGTACCACTTTTGGCTTTGATTACGGCACGTATTAAAAATGGCATCGCGCTGATACAACATTTATTCTTGTCCAAAGTTTTTTTTTTGCCAAGAACTTGTATTGGTGATAATCAAACCGCTGCGCAAAGTCTTCTTCAGCACATCCCAAAGATTCTTAACCTAGGGTTAGGTTCTGGACTCTGTGGTCTCATTTTTCTTCCTGGACCATTTACGCTTAAAAACAGCCAGTGACTCAGCTGTTCTGACATTGATGGAAGGTTCATTGCACCATCTTGGTGCCAGAACAAATGAAAGTCTTGGATAGTGGGACCAGTCGAGCCCTGGATCTAAGAGAGCGTGTTGCGATGCGGAGTGATAAGTGCTTTAACATTACAGGGTGCTGCTCTGTTTTGGCCTTTGTAGGCAAGGATCAGTGTTTTAAAGCCAGTGAGGGAAGCACAACAGTGGGGTGAAATTTTGGTAGGTTGAAAACAGCTGGTGCAGCTGCATTCTATATCATCGGCAAACGCAAACTGCTCTCAGAGGCAGACCTGCCAGGAGCGAGATGCCGTATTCTAGTTTAGAAATTACAAGAGACTGCACAAGCAACTGAGTGGCCTAAGTAGACAAGAATGGTCCAATCTTCCTGATGTTAATAAGGATAATCCTGCAAAATCGTGTCAAGTTAGCACCACCTGCTACAAGTACAATTATTCCAAAATAATTGTAATTTTGGAATATAACCATGCCATCAGGTTAGAAAATAATCCATTAAAGGAATAACTTGGTCATTCAATATTTTTAGGTAGCCAGCTGACCTCATTATTCGAGAACATAAGGAACCTGACCAACTTAAGTAACGCCAGATTATAGCACTGCCCCTACAGGCTGCCCCTACAGGCTTATCTGGTAGACACTAGGCATGATGGGTACATCACTTCATCCAACTCTGTTTCTTACCCTGATGTGCCCATCACTCTGGAACGGGGTAAATCTGGACTGATCAGACCATACTGCTCCAGAGTCCAATCTTTATGCTCCCTACCAAATTAAAGCTTTTTTTTTTTTTGCCTCAGATTTTTTTTTTTTTTTAAGGCTACAGAGCTGTTTAGTCCCAATCCCGTCTGTTCCCTTTGCATCGTACGAGTGCTCTTACGTTTACTACTCAAGATAGTGGTGAGCTCTACTGGTTTTACAATTTGATTTCACCAAAAGTTTAAGTGATCGGGAAAAAAAATCTTGTTTTTCTTTTGTTATTAGCGACCATGTTTTTCCCTAAAGATAATTGGGTGCCCAAATACTTTTGAGTTTTAACAATGAGTGGGACAGTTCTTAAACCCATTTAAGTACTTTCAGCATCTCCTTAGATGTTTTCTTTGCTTGATCCCTGGTAATAATTTGATCCTTCTCAAACAGATTAACATCTTTTCCATGACTACAGGATTGTTTAAGGTATGAAAAGCTACTCACTGCATCAGTTTAGGTTAAATAACTTGTTGCCGGCTAAAACAATCATCCGTGCAGTAATTATTCACCGGGAGCTTGTACCCATTTGTTTAGTTAAATCTAACCCTAGCTTTAATTAGGGTTAAATCTAGACTATGCAGGGTCTTGACCCTCCCAGAACTAGGTGGTCACCCATGATCTGAACGATACTAAAAAAAAAAAAACCCCAAACACCCTTGTTGCACTCTTTACCCAGTTTGCCTGTAAACAAATACTCAGAATTAAGCACAAATTTTGTACTTTGGAATATATTAATTATACTTTGGATTATATTAATTATTTTATAATTATTATTTTATTTATTTTGTAAAGAAATTATTTTTTAATACTTCTTAAAGTTGAGTGTTATATATGTGTTAGAAATCATGTCTCAGAGTATGTGCAAATTCAGTATCTAAAATATTAGAGAGCTGCAAATAATTGCTCAAGAAAGTGCAAGACTGAAAACTTGACTTACAGTGCCACATACAGACAAATCTACAGACAAATCTTTCACATTTATTAATGTTTTGTGCTGAATGCATGTTGCTTTGACCACTTAATGTACATGAGGGTTAGACAGAATTTACCTTTTTTTTTTATTATATTTTCACAAGAAAACCCATACACAAATACAATACCGATATCTGTGTATTTTTTTTTACTACATTCTATTTACAAGCCTTTTCAACCCTGTTAGCATTACGTCCTTTGGGTCAAGTAGAGTGAAGATAAAGTGAACTGCTGTGTAGCTCAGGCCGCTTTCTTATTAATGTACTCAGTTTGGTTAAACCCCAGCACTCGAGCTAATCTTAAGGCTTAAGGATTTCTATAAAAGAATCATGGAAAATTAAGAGATTTAATTAGACTTACCTTCACAAATCATGGGTTCAATCGTAAAGACATGACCTGGTTTCATCACTCCAACAGCTTTATTCTCTATACACAAATGTTGATGATTAGTCAGGACGGGTTTTGTAGCGTGTATGTGCATAATTATGCATGTGTAAATTGTAGCGGAACATGATATTTAACTCGGTGTGCATGTTGGTATGATCGCCCGAATGCTTACTTGCATAATGTGGCACGTTGGGTGCCGTGTGAAAGAGTTTGTGGATGCCATGACCGCAGTAACTCCGAACCACAGAAAATCCATTAGCCTGCGCATGTTTTTGAATGATGTTTCCCAGCTCCCGATAGCGAACACCAGGCTTCACTGGAAAAACAAGACGCAAAGAATCTAATTAGTAAACTGCAGCGTGTTTTAGTGCAGCCCTGACCTCTAGAGGCCATTTGGCACATGTAAAGCAGAATATTATGCTGAGGATCCAACTGTATATGTATGCTGTGGCTTGTTCTAAAACAAATCAAGGCTAAAGAAAAATGCAGCTTCCTTACCAGCGTCGATAGCTTGCATTAGGCATTCATAAGTCGTCTGCACCAGCCTTTTTGCCCCGTCATCCACCTCACCCACAAAAAAGGTCTCATTCAGATCGCCATGGTAACCGTTGTGGAAAACAGTAATATCCACTGAAATAGGATAACTTTGGTTAAAAATAAACAGTGTCTCCTTATCCAACAAGACAAACAGGTAGTCAAAAGAAAAAACCTGATTTTTATACGAAAAAAAGAAGACATTGCAAATGTGCACTCGGATCTGTCTACAGAATCTGTAGCAAGAACATAAAACCAGTCTAATACTGTTTAGACCTAAACCCTGTAAAAATAGGAGAAATGCATCTTAAAGGCATTATCTGCAAACAGGTAAACGTTGATGTATGTCTTGGATGTCTATGTACCGTTAAGGATGTCCCCCTCTTGTAGAGCTCGGCGATCTGGTATTCCATGGCAGATGACCTCGTTAACTGAAGTACAGCAGGACTTGGGAAAGTTGTAGTAGTTGAGTGGTGAGGGATAGCAATTCCGTGCTGTACATGCCTGTAGGAAACAGAAGGCCAGGTCACTAACAGATGTATAGTTTTTTTTTTAAGCTGTCTTTAATTGTTTGATAAAGTCATTTTAAGTTTTGAACCACACCAGCCAAAACATTTGCATGTCCACCCCCAAAAAAACCCAACACACAACACATGTTAATTATGAAGCAACCAACACAATAAACTTTGAAATAGGTAAATGTACTTATTTATTCATTATAGATGAACTTAGCTGATTATCTACTTTTTATACATGCAGCAAACTGAGACTAACTATGCTTACTACATAACCATTATTCAGCTAAAAGGTAGTAAACCTCAATATAGAAACCTATATTCGAAAAAAGGAAGCAGAATAAAACTAAACACTATCAGTTCTAATATGGTTTAGAGACAGTGGCGCTGAGGAACAGACAGGTGGCAGAGCTGGAAGTAGCAGAGCTCAACCTGTTGAGATTTTCTCTGGGAGTGATGAGGTTGGACAGGATTAGGAACGAGTTCATCAGGGGGACGGCTCAGGTTAGATGTTTTGGGGAGAAAGTCAGAGAAGCCCAGATTGAGGTGGTTTGGACATGTACAGAGGAGGGATAGTGAATATATTGGTAGGAGGATGTTAAAATGAAGCTACCAGGCAGAAGGCAGAGAGGAAGACCAAAGAGGAGGTATATGGATGCGATAAACGAGGGCATGAAGTTAGTGAGTGTGAGTAAAGAGGATTTAGAGAATAGGGTTAGGTGGAGACAGATGATTCGCTGTGGTGACCCCTAAATGGCAACAGCGGAAAGGAGAAGACGACGCTTGGTTCTAATATCAGATGTATTTGTGTTATTTTCTGCTCTACTGACGGATATACAAGACTTAGTAATGAAAATTAATAAGCGGATGACTTGCCAGATGTACAGCATGATCAATCTCCTCTGTTGTCACTCCAGGTTTTACCATCATGGCAGCAATGTCGAGCACCTCTCTCGCCAGCTGCAGATGAATCAGCAAGATTAAAAAGCGATCCAATCGATTATTTCTGTACGCAATGTAAACATACTAAGCAATCCAAGGTCATTACATTTTTGTTAATAATAACCAGAAATTATTTTCTGCTTACTAGGGATCATTACTCATGATGGTGCAATTTTGTATTTCTTCTGCTACACAATTAAAGCTAACACCGATTTAGCAATTACAATAGTTTTCAATTCTCAATGGGGCATGAAATAGAAGTACTAAGATTCTCATTAGAATCTCGAGCTATTCTTCAAAAGTAGAACATCATTTTGGATAACGTTCATTAGTTCAAACATGAGAGCAATAAAATTTGTGTCCTTATAAATGACTGCAATGTACTTTGCATCTATACACTGTAATGGATCAGTTATATGAACCACATTTCCACCTTTTTTTGTGTGATTGTACCAGAAGTGAATTGCTAATGTTCGGTTACACCAACAAAATAAAAATGACCTTGCAGACGATTCGCATGCCCTCCGTCTCCTCAGGAGTAAGGATCTTAATTTGGGAGGTCCCTTTTAGTGTCTGCTCCGTTTCAGACATCCCTATGAACCAACAAAAAATTAGTCAGTAAAAGTCTAGTGGAAATTTTACTCAAATTTAACAGCTCAGCCATTTTACAATTATGTACTCCTGCTCTGCTTTAAGGACAGCTGTCCCCGGTATAATTAAGGGCAGATTCAGCAAGCTTTCCAGCACAAACTGTGTCATAAAAAAGTAGACACTGTAAATAACAAAAACCTGCATCTCTGGCAGAACAAAAAAATAAAAAAAAAATAAACACTCAAACACTCGAGCCTGGTACCTTCTCTGTTGCTGCGAGAGAAAGAAAACACATGTACTGAAATTACATAGAGCAGCGCAGGTGACACACGTGTAACAGATGCAAAAAAAAGCGGGAACTGTCTACTTGGAATTTACCAGACAATTTTGAAAAAGTTCTTACTAATACTCATCCCAAAGTCTGTTTGCTAATGATATTGTTTCTCAATACTTACAGCATGATTCCGCAGCTTTGGTTAAAAGAGGAAATAAAATAAAGTTCCACACAATTTCATACGGTACACAGATGTTTCTTATTAAAAAAAATTACTAGTTACAGCCTAAAAATAACTTCACACTGAATATAGCCCATCATACACAAAATACAGTGTCCTTGTTTAGAAAGTTAAATTTGCATTAATTACATAGGATCTTAATTTTGGTAATAAAAATTTCATAAAATGTTTAACACTTTTTTCCTGTTTCGTTGTGGTCCATCCTTTGCAAATAGAACTATTAAAGTCATCTGGTGAAATGTTTATACTGCAATACATATCAAAAGAAAATATTACAATGCATTTTTTCCCCCAAATATCATGCAGCCCTACTAACACTCCTGCAACACGAATTAGAGATAAAGTATGCAATGTAAAATGTTGATAGCTGCCAAGTCTGTAAATCTAAAGAGTACCATTTTATTTACCTAGTATTAAAGGCAGCAGTTCAAGGAAATGAAAGGACCAAGTGGTGATCTGGGAAACGGAAATTTGCTTGGAATGTTCCATTTTTCATTTGTTTTTGTGCAGTCTTACCCAATGGGTGATCAGCATAGTCCGGTCTCTGAATGTGGCCTGGAACAGGACGCTTGGGTGTCTTGAAAAGACAAACAAAAACATTTATTCTTGCGAATGAATTTTTTTTTCTTTATAATTTTGTTCATTTCTAGTATTTGTGCTCATACCAGAGGATAGTGAGGTCTCAGCTTGCCAGAGTATTTGTATCCAGGCCAGGGATCTGTGTTGACCTCCTTCTCAGTGCAATTCTTTTCCTCATCCTTTTTGTCCTCCTCTGTTTAAACACCCGATATCAAGGTCTGTTATACACATTACCAGCGTAACACACAGAAGGTGCAGTGGGAGCATGATACATACTTGCTTTCTTGTGGAGGAGTTTGTGAGTACCCCAGCTGCCTTTAAAACATTCCTAAGAAACACACAAAAAAGGTTTGCAGCATGTATAAGAAATGGTTTATGCATAAAAGTAGCCATGACACACAGTGACAAACATTACAGTGTGAACACATTTTTAAATACGAGTTTTCAGAAGGAGCTGAATGACAAATGTTGTCTAAAACTGCACTACAGCTGTAGAGGGAGGCCTGTTTGTAATTCAATACACCAGTTTATATTAACACAAAGTAAAAAGACTTTTTTTCTATAAAAAGGGGATTTTTGGTTAGAGCACTGGGTATTTTGAATAACTTTTTATTATGTTAAATTATAACTTTGCATCTCTATCAGCAGACCATTTATTTCCAACAATTTTTAAAGCTTGATATTTACACTAGATGGTACGCCGTTAATGATGCCACACCTCTCTAACGGCACATGACTAGTTGCTTAGTGTTAGTCAAAGGTTGCGTGTTAGAAATATATTAACCTAACACCAGCACTTAGCTTTGGGTTAGTGTGTGTGGAAACAGGAGCCAGCACCTATCTATCTATTCACTTATTAACATGCCTCAGGCTGCAGTGTTCTTTCTTTTAATATAAACATCTTTTACATAACAAAAATGACTGGCGTGATCATTTGCATGCTACTTCAGCTAATTTGGTGGTGGGGTTTTCCAGACGCCAAAGTGGCACAGATAAGCAGAGGACGGTAACAGATAACTGTTTCACAATGTTTAAACTCTATAATGCACTGTTAAAATAATAAATATATATATATATATATATATATATATATATATATATATATATATATATGCGCAAGATATTTGTTAAGCACATATCGTTAGTGCAATCCTTCGACAGTATTACTGAAATCACTCTTTTGGTACAAATTTCACTAGTCCCACCACATTTATCATTTACACATAATGTTTGTGTATATGTGTCCGGATCTTCAGTTATCCATGTCCTTTTGGTGAATCACCACCATCTAATTCGGTTAACTCGTGTATAAGACATAAAGCACTGCCAATCAGTGAGACTAAACAGCATGGGAGTATTTTTGGAGTAGTTTTGACACAGTCTAGGCAAGTGAACACCCCATATACAGACTTGCAAACAGGTGGCTGATAGGAGAACACACACACACTCACTACCAACCAGCCTGCAAAGTGCGATATATATATATATATATATATATATATATATATATATATATATATATATATATATATATAAACTTTTTGTGCTTTGTGATCAATTAAACTGAATATATAACTGGAGAAACATGACCCTCGACACCCGGCAAGACTAAGCCTATATTTAATATTTAAAACTGAACTGTAAATCCCTGTGGCATGAAAATGTTTCTGAAAGTATTTTATTTCTACATTATCCAGTTTTAAAGCGTAGCCAGGTTCGTGCTGTCGCTGTGCTAACAGTGCTTAAAACTAACAACCGGAAGCCTCTAAATGTCTTTGCCTCATACTTTTGCGATGTTAAGTACGAATACTATGTGATAAGTTTACGGCAAAAAGACCAAACTTGCGGCACTAAATTAAGAACCCACGCCGGTTATTCTGTCCCCGCAGAGCTAGTATTGCTAGCTATATGGCTAAAACCGGGTGAGCCTCGTTTTAGCAACGTGCTAGTTAGCCTGTTGGCGAAGTACCATTAAACTGCAGCGCTCGAGCGCAACCTGGGCACTACCTGAGAGCAGAAATATGATCCTTGGATCCCGAGTTTTATACAAGTGGGACATTGCAGTTTGGCTTCTTTACTGCAACCCTCGGTCTCGCACGCCCGAGTCGCCATCACAGCCGCCGCCATGCTTTGAATCGAGAGAGAGAGAGAGAGAGAGAGAGAGATGAAAGAGGGAGGGCCCTCTGATTATTGCACTACATATTGTCTACGCTTTTTAGTACATATAATGTTCAGTAGGAAGTTGTTTGGTGTTTAGCGTCTATATAACGACTTTGTCACTAACTGTACCCTTATATATAATTATATAAAATCACAGCATAACAAATTCAGTACATTAAAGTTTCATTCATTCATGTTTTTAGCAGTGGTGGGACGTGCATTTTACACCTAGGCCCTCCACCTAAATTAATCCGCCTCCATCTTTCATAAATGTGACGTCACTGCTTTAGAACCCACTTCAAGTGCGTTTCTGTGTAATATAGATGGGTTCTGAAGCCTTGATGTCACAACTATTGTAGCTGGAGGCGGATTGATTTAGGTGAGACACCACCGAGGTTCTAGGTGTGAAATTACTAAAGCCAAAGTTGACTGTATGAAAAAAGGTATATACTTACCAAAGCTACTGATGAATTGTACCCACATTTTACCCTGATGCTGAATATTAAATTTGTTCAGTCGTATTTATTAAACTAAAAGTATGACAGAACCTTCTGGAACTGCATTTCCTTGCTTTGGGGTTGGCTGGTCTTTTCTTAAAATGTCCAACTTTGTAAATAAATCTGCAAATGTATTAATCTCCTCGTCCCTGTCAGCAGTGTGGGTTAAAAATGCTAATAAATCAACACAAGTATATATTAGCTCTGACTAAGGCACTCTTGGATGATCCAATCAAAGAACTTGAAAATGGTGACATTACAGTACACCTGGTATTGCCAACTGGAAAACTGATCGGTTAAAGCAACAGTTTTATTACCATTTAGCTCAGGTTAAAGGCACCCACACGAAGTTTTAATGCAGATCGTTTTTAACCTTTCAACACATAATAGGTAAAATATGATTGGATATGAGCTCTAACATCGAGGAAAGATATGAAATGAAGTGAATTGACTACTGGGAAAAAATTGATTCACATAGTGTTTGGGCGCTGATGAACCACCCCTGGGATTTAGTAATAATTTCTTTATTGTTGAGACAGAGCCATCTTTGCACATGTTCCTTCGTAAAAATGAAACCTTTTTAAAATATTCATACTGCGACGATTACTTACTAAAATGACTTCACCTGTTCACTCAGGTAGGCTATTATACATTAGTCTCACTCCTAACTCCTGATTACTTCTATAATCACCTGCACAAGTCTACAATGGATTTCCACTATCTTTTCTTTAGTGTGGCTGTTGAATTTTGCTTATTTAGCCACAACAGTTACTTCTGTGACTTATGCTGGATGAGAAGGTCTGAGGTGCTGTCGTTCTCTAGTTTACCCTCAAAGGTGTTTACAGGGCTTGAGGTCAGGGCTCTGTGCAGGACACTGGAGTTCTTTTACACCAACCATAACACACCATGTCTTCCTGGAGCTCAAGTGCTTTGTGCACCAGGACATTGTCATGCTAGAACTTTGTCCATGCCTGTTGGTTTTAGTAAAGGAGAATATTAATGCTACAGCATAGAGACCTTAAAGAGATCTTAAAAAACCCAGAACCTTTACTTCCAACTTCGGGGCAACAGTTTTCAGAAGAGAAACTTAAGGATGTCCTGGTGTAGTGTCCGCACACTTTTGGCTGTATGTGTCCTTGTGTAGATTGATGTCAATGTGCTGTTAGCTAGTGACCACATGATGGATATCGCTTTGTAACAAAGCTGTTTTCTTTTAATGCAGAATATTAATAAAAACAGCAGGGTTTCTCTTTGCTAAAAAAAACCCCAACTTGCCCAGAATTTTTGCTAAATTGTAGGAAAGAATGTATGACATGATTGAGTTTGCTAATTGGAAAAAATGAGTAGGTTTTAATTTTAGTAAAACTTTAACTGCTGTTTTGCTGCTTCATCATTATTATTATGTAAGAACACCCAGCTAGGTAATTACTACAGCTTGTTAGTCTTAAGGAATATGTCCTCTCTTCAAGGTGGGTGGGATCACTTTTCAAGCACACCTGACTATGAGCAATCCTGATTTATTTATTGTCTGTGCATTTTCTATTTTATAGACATCACGCTGAAAAATAAGGTACCACTTTTTTCAAATTTTAACTTCTTCTGAATTCATTCTTTTTCTCTCTTTGTTTTAAACAATATTCCTTTTTCCGTTTATATTTTCTTCTTTTTTTGTTAGACTGCTTTATAATTTAACATAATTAGATGCTTATAAGAGCAGATTTTTGTGAAATGCTTGTTTAACTGTGAACACGAGCTGTTAGAGATTTCTTCTGTACGTAGTTCATGGTTGTAAAAGAAATCTTATGACTACTTTTGTTTGTTTTGTGTTGTGTGAATAGTTATGGGCTTTAAGTGAAATCTAAAAAAGTCATCAAAACCACCAAATTAAATCACATTAAAATATTCATTAAAAGGCATTGATACTGAAAATAGAATTGTATGTTGTCTATTCAACTGTTTAAGATCTCTAGAAATCTGACTATTCCAGATCTCTTATTTAATTGGTATTTTTGGTATTTTGCATAAGAACAAAAAAATTGTAGAAACAATCCACTAAATAATACCCTTACTGTTTACTCCAATATCTCTGCCTCTCTACACTATGTATTGTAAAAAAGCTTAAAATAATGTTTACATCAAACAACAGAATCAGGTAAAAAGTGTAATCTCTTTTTTTTTTTACCCAAAAACATGAATGTTTTAAAGGTGTTAAAATGTGTGAAACTGCGGATATCCTTGGATTTTTGCACACATTAGTTACTTTCTTACTCAGTCTCAGTCTGTTTCAGCAGATATACCGCACTAACTGTTTAGTTGGTCTAACTTTGTTGTTGACATGGACTGGAATACCCAAATAGAAACAATCCCACTGATGATAGTCCTTGGTGATGGCCTCCGCCACATAAATAACAATCTTGCTGGTTGTTTTTACTGATTTGCTATAATAACAGCTCTGCGTCAGATCAGCGAGACATAACCTCTATTACAGATGTTTTTAACTGATATAGGTTTAAACTGTTTGGATGGACTGAAGAATTTAGAATATATAAATGTCTCTGGGTTGTAATGTTTTAAACCAACTTTCAGGTTTTAGATAAGAACAAATGTGACTGTTATATTTAATAAATATACGTGTTATGGATAATTTGCCATAGCTACAGTATGTCTGCTTTTTGTTCTACCAATGTTTTTATTATTATTATTATCAGTATTGTATTGAAATGTTTGTTTATGTTATGGGTTACATTTATGTTTTTGGCTTAGTGGTTAGCACTGTTGCCTCACAGTACTCTGGTTTCCTCCCACAATCCCAAAACATGTATGTTAGGTTGATAGGTGATTCTAAATTGCCCATAGGAGTGAGTGTAAGTGTGAGTGGCCCTGTAATTGACTAGCTTTGCCTCCTGCCTTTCTCCCTTTCAGAGACGGCTGGGATAGACTCCAGCCGACCCTGTGACCCCGAATTAGGGTATAAGCGGGTATAGAAGAAGAATAAATAATATAATATCATATAATATCATATAATATCATATAATATCATATGAAATTTAACCCAAATAATAAAAAACTAAACTGGTTTAGGCTTGTAATTTCACTTGTAGGATTTACTATTTTTTTGGAGAATTCTTCCTCAAATGCCACCTGTAGGACTGTGATAATCTCAGTGTTCACACTCTAAACAAGTGTAAAGCTCAAGCGAGCATAGCTATTTTTGCCACTCCTATGTCTTAAGCCCCCTCCTCTTACTCCCCTTTTCTCTCCTTTCTCTAATTCTTTGCCCGTTTCTTTTTTTCTTCAATTTTTCCAACACACCACCCCTTCCCCCGACTCCCTCTTCCTCTTGTGTTTATTCCTCCTCACGATTGCTTATTAACCTGTAAAGATTGAAAGCTAACTTGATAAGTGTTTGAACTACAGGGCATCTTGCTGTGTATGTCAGTGCTGGTGTTCAACTGTGAACATCAGTCAGCAAATCCCCTTATTTGGAAATCTGGATCAAAAGGAGTGCTCGTGGTCTTACAAACATTTAAATGATCGTCTTTGGAAAGAAAAAAGCTGTTTTTGCAATCGCTTTCCTATATCTCCAGTTATATGCTTATTTTGTGGACAGGTTTTGATGAATAAGTGTAAGTGTATTCTTTACACAGCTGGTTAATCTGAGATCCCTCGTCGCAGCTGCTTCCTCTTCTGGGAGGGACAAGGAAGTAAGTGTGGATATCGGTGAGTGAATGACCATAAAACAGAAGGAGTCTTTGAGTTGAGGTGAGTAACTGTTTCTGACTGCTCACTATGGAAGGATTTGATCTGGAGGAAAAACACAAACGCTACTGCATTCGAGGGAAGCACGTTGCTTTCATATGCTTAGCATTGATAGTATCAGGCATTGCAGTGGGTCTTGGAGTGGGCCTGAGCCAGAAGACCTCCTCCACCGAATCAACGCTTCCACCAACAGCACCTCCAACCACAAGCCAGCCGGTGACAGACAGGGGTCCCTGCAAACCCTCTAACAACACCAGCGGTGGCTGGACTAATTTTCGTTTGCCTGACTACATCATACCGATCCATTATGATTTGTACCTGGAGCCGAACCTTAATACAGATGTTTATACCGGCAAAGTGGCTATTCAGCTAAATCTAACCAAGGCCAGCACACACCTGTGGCTACATATTCGAGAGACTTTTGTATCACATATGCCCACTCTGGAGCTTAAGGACCCAACCGGTACCACTTCTATTGGGCTAAAGGGGTGTTTTGAGTACACCCCACAGGAGTATGTAGTAGTGGAGGCCACAGAGGAGCTTAGAGCCACCAGCACAGATGAGTACTACATCCTTACTCTGCAGTTCCAGGGTTGGTTGAATGGCTCGCTAGTTGGTTTCTACAAGACAACCTACGTTGAGGGTGAAATAATCAAGTTAGTGCTGTTTTTATATATATATATATATATATCAATATATTATATTATATATATATATATATATATATAATATATATATATATATATATATATATATATATATATATACATTTGCTGTGGGAGTGACAGATGACATGTCGCTTTAACTAAAGACATATTTTGACAGCTGTTTTTTTATAGTGTGATTGAAAATCAAATAGATGAAAAATGACATCACTGTGTTTTATCTCACTGATTTAATGAATAGCCATCATACTTCTTCAGTACGCAGCAGAATATTTATAATTTTTTTTCTCTAAAATAGTGTGTGTTGGGTGTGTTTTTATTGTGTAGGCTTATTTAACAGTATATTTGACTTTTTTTGTGGTGAAAAAACCTGTGCATCCGCTTAGGGACAACTGTCACATTCCTTACAAGACCAATAGTGTGTAAGCGCAAAGATCAGAGCACAGATCACAAGAAAGACCACACATGAAAGACAGCAGAATGAGTTATAGGCTTTAGGGGAACACCAGAGACAGTTAAGGGCCCCTGTGGACTGTTTGAAACATCTTCTGTGTAGCGGAAATAGCTGAGGTGAACTTTCACTACGAGTGTCAATAAATGTGTGAAGTATGCAAGATTAAGATTGTGATGGTACATAAATATAAAGTGAATGGGAATGTTACCTTATGAAGCAGTGGCTCTTTGTCCTGTTTTAAATTGTACAGTACATTTTACAGATTTTATAGCACATAAATCTGAGTTACTAAGTAACAGCACAGTTTAATCTTTGAGGGATGTAAAATTGATATATGGTATATGGCTGTCTTGCTGTACGCACTCTAATTTCCAATTTACCCCAGCTGGATTGGGTTGGTACTAACCTAAGTAGTGCTTGACTCCTGAACAGTAACATTAGATTAACAACAACATTATATTTTTGAGCGTCTGTCTAAAATCACTGAACATGTTCCCTTATGTAGCTTCACTATAAAACAGGTCTTAATTTATGGATTTTAACAGTTCCTACTGTTCTGTTTCAGAAAAATTGCAGCCACAGACCATGAACCCACCGATGCTCGTAAATCGTTTCCCTGTTTCGATGAGCCGAACAAAAAAGCCACCTTTAAAATCTTTATTACCCATGACGCGGCTTATGAAGCCTTGTCCAACATGCCAGTTGAGGTATGCTGAAGAAAAACACCTTCACTTCTAAAAAGCACATACTTTTTTTTAAGCCTGACTGTTAAAATTAACCTACCTAAATGTTTAAATATTTCTTTACAGAGTAAAGTGTCACTTCCTGACAGAAAAGAAGAAACCACTTTTCTTACGTCAGTTAAGATGAGCACCTACTTGGTGTGTTTCGCAGTACACCAGTTCACTTATGTGGAAAAAAGGTCTAAAAGCAACATTCCAGTAAGAACACTCATTTTGTTTTCAGTGTTTATGTTTCTATCAAAGACAAGAGTTAAAACCTTGTGCTTTAAATTCTGTTTTTACCCTACAGCTCAGGATCTACGCCCAGCCTTCACAGATCCACACTGCCGAATATGCTGCGAATGTCACCAAGATCATCTTTGATTATTTTGAAGAATACTTTGACATGGAATACTCCATTCAAAAACTTGGTAAACATGTTTAATGGAATAATGCATATATATTTATTGTAAGGTATATGCCAAATCAGCACAGTGGGTTAGTAGCACAGCATAAAGATCCCAGGGCTGTATCCCCAGCGAGGGTCTTTCTGTGGATTAGACTCCAGCAGATCCCGTGACCCTGAATAAGCTGGTAAAACCGATGGATGGATGGATGGATGGATGGATGGATGGATGAATAAATGGATTAATGAATGGATGGTATATGCAATAGATCTTTATGCATGTTTTCCTTGGTTTAATTATATGTAACACACTCTTATTTGCATACATTACATTTAGTGTATTGACCAATTGTATATTTCTAAATTTCTCATTGCAGATAAAATAGCAATCCCTGACTTTGGGACAGGGGCTATGGAGAATTGGGGCTTGATCACCTACAGAGAGAGTAACCTGCTATATGATGAGAAGGAATCTTCCTCTTATAATAAACAGCGTGTGGCCAGTGTCATTGCCCATGAACTTGTACACCAGGTTAATGACTTTTAAAATTTACAGTACCAACCTTTCAAAAGAATGCTTTAGAAGGTAGCGTTGTACAATTTACAAAGTTACACATCAATCTGTTTTATGATAAAACCTTTATTTGTTTCATGTGTTGAGCACTGTCATCCTTGGTTATCTGCATCTATCTGCACCCTTGATTATTTTATCATACCAGAACACTGATAAGCACTACAGTATACAGGTTCAAAGGTGTTGGGAGCAATCTGCATTCATAAAACTAATCTAAAACGATTTTTGGTAATGAAACACTTGGATGAACATCCCAACTATCTTTTTATCTTTTTGATTAGTTTTCTAGCCACTTTAATGGCAAAATCTAAAGGCATGACTGACACAGTGTTCCTAGATTGTGGTAATTGCTCTCAATTACTATATGATAGTTTTTATTTTACCTCCAGTGGTTTGGCAATATTGTGACAATGGACTGGTGGGATGACCTGTGGCTAAATGAGGGATTTGCCAGCTTTTTTGAGTATGTAGGTGTGGAGGAGGCTGAGCCTAGTTGGGGAATGGTGAGACTAACGCTTACAATACATACAACTTTCTACGTGGTAAATATCGACTAAATATGGAGAATTAAATTTTAACAATTTATTTCTCTGACCAGCGTGACATCATGCTGATTGATGATGTATTTCCTGTCTTGGTTGATGACGCACTTCTTACCTCCCACCCCATCATTGTTGATGTCTCCACTCCTTCAGAAATCACTTCGGTATTTGATGCTATCTCATACAGCAAGGTGTGTTTCTGTCATAGCCTGACAGCTGGTCTATGTTCGGGCCATTTTATAGTATAATTAAACGAAAATCTGTAACGAATTTTTAGGATTTTTTTTTCAAAGGTCCCTGTGTTGAACTGTTATGACTGTTTTTTAGGGCGCCTCTATTTTGAGAATGTTGGAGGACTGGATGGGTCGAGACAAATTTAGAGATGGCTGTCGGGTAATGTTTAAGCAATGGTTTATTTTAAGTACGTCTGTTTGTGTATCATCATCAGTGTTTCGGTAATGTATCACTAACACAAAGCCTGATTACTTTCAACAGAATTATTTGAAAAGCTTCACTTTTCAGAATGCCAAAACATCCGATTTTTGGAATGCCCAAGCTGAGGTAATCTTTTCATTGTCTGGAGCAACTTCTGCATTTTTACAAAATACAATAATGCCTATTTAATTGCATGACTATAAATCATAAATCATAGGTAAGTGGATTGGCTGTAGCAGACGTTATGGATACTTGGACAAAACAAATGGGTTACCCAGTGGTGAGTCTTACTAATACAAATACAGATGCTAAACTTACCCAGAAGAGGTTCCTCCTGGATCCAAATGCAGATCCAACTCAGCCCAGCTCTCCTCTGGGGTGAGTCAGCATACCTTATTCTGGTATTTTTTAATCTATAATCCTCTACAGTTATTAAATAATGCATAGATTATTACCTGAAATCTCAGTTTAGAGCATTTTCCAGCCTAGAGATACATCATATATTTCTCTCACAGCTACAAATGGACTTTTCCTGTGCAATGGAAATCACCAGAGACCAACAAGAATGGCACTATTCTGTTTGGGAAAGACGAAACAGGTGCTAATATAGAATTTATTAATTTATATAATCCTACTTTAATCAATTCTGGGCACCTAAGATTAAGCACCTTTACAATAAATAATTTAATTTTGTAATTTTTCCTTACAGACATGATTATTACCAACTACTCCCATGCTTCGGATGGACTCATCAAAGTTAACAGCAACCACATGGGCTTTTACCGTGTCGATCATCCTGATGACATATGGAATGCCATTAGCCAGCAGCTGCTAACAGACCACCTGGTACGAGCGCCTCTGTTTATGGCCCATTTAAAGCTTATGCCTGTGATGATGTGCATCCATAAAGGTTTCTAAATTGTCTGTTTTATCGTTTCATTGTAGATCTACAATGCAGCAGACAGAAGCGGTTATGTTGATGATGTATTCGCTTTAGCAAGGTATAATTATTTATCAAAAAGAGTGGTGACTTTAGTATCTATCTATAGATAGATAGGCTAAAATCTAATATCTATATATTATATGAATAGCTTGACTATATATTACTATGTCTATTACTAGTAACATTAATCTGTAAGTTGCTCTGGATAAGGCCAATAAATCATTTCTTTTTTTTTTAATACCTGATTTTATGTAAATTTGAATATTTGAATGTTTAAATGTGATTGTGAATATTTTAATTTAATAAAATTTGTTTCTTTTCCAATGTTTTTTTTTTACAGGGCAGATGTTGTTCTATATAATAAAACCTTTGAATTACTCAAGTACTTGGCTAATGAGACAGAGTATATTGTGTGGAACCGAGTTGGGTCATCCATAGCCTATGTAAGGGACATGTTAGCAAGCAACCCCACTATCTATCCCCAATTTCAGGTGAGGCTTCCATGCTCAGTACACAATCGTTTTCTTTAAGGTTAAAATATATACAGTTTTACGTAAAAGTGTATAAGAACTGAAAAGCATTTTTTGTGTTGTTTTTTCTATATATACTGAAGATATTTGGGTTTGAGGCCAAAAATAATTTTGAGATTATAGAACAGAATTTAGTTTTCATTATATGATATTCATGTTTAGATGTGTTAAATAAGTCAGGCCATTAACACCTGGGGTGGCAGATCACCCAGTGTTTAGGTGAGCAAAGTATAGAAAGTGAGAGAAATTACAATAAATAACACTGAATTTCATTTCTAAATTCACAAATATTTAATTTATCCATTTACTGCATCAGGCCGATGTCATCTTGAAATTTTTGTCTTGTCTTTTGTGATGCTTTTCAGGCTTAATTTGTTATTCAATGTCCACTCTGTCTCCTGATAATTAAATCAGATGTGTTTTACTGTAAACTGATAGATAGCCTTGATAATTGTGCAGAGATTGTGTAAAGATTGTTGGTAATGTCACTCGCTGTTTTTATGGGATTTTTTCCCCAGCAATTCCAGTGTTTTCTGTTTTTTTGGTTGAAGTAGACATTTTGAGCTGTAAATTGGCTAAAAAATTGATCCAACAGGACACATCTGGTCAGGATAAAACATCTCTTAGTTTCATGTTTCAGTATTGTAATGGTTGGGTTGAAACAAATCTGTCTGATAATCTGAGCTATCAGGAAATGTAAAATGAAATTATGATCTATTGTGTTATATTTATCTTGTGATTAAAAACCTAACGATTGTATAGCAAAAAAAGGCTCAGTCCTACCTACATTCAGGATTCTTTACAGGATTACCACAGTTTGATTGAATAATTTTTTTTCATTTATTTATTATTAGAAACTATTTCGTCACCACGTACAGAAGATTTCTAGACAGCTGGGCTGGGAGGATGTTGGCAGCCAAACTGAAAGGTATATGTGTAACTTACATGAAGAGAAACTCTTTGTGTGAGTATGAACTCTCGGTGGATAGCAGATATATTCTACTTGTGATATATTTGTCTTTTATAGGTTATTAAGGGAGACAGTTCTCAGAATTGCCTGCCAGATGGGAGACACAGAAATTCTCTCTCAGGCGTCTGATATTTTTAAAAAGTGGATTAACGGTGAAATCAGGTACAGTCAATGATGATTCAATTTTATAATCATGTCAACAAAACGCTAAAAACACAACACGACAAAGAGTTTCTGTCATTGTGAGTGCAGCAGTGTACCAGTAAATCTCCGGCTACTTGTGTACCAATACGGGATGAAAAATTCAGGAACAGAGGCAAGCTGGGAGATTATGTTTCAGAGGTATCTCAGCGCCACACTCGCGCAGGAAAAAGACAAACTGCTCTACGGCCTGGCTTCTATAGAAAATGTTTTACTCCTTAACAGGTAAAACTTAATCATTTCCTAAACAGGCAATATAAAGATTTTTTTTTAAATAATAAAATGACTCTAAGACTGTAGGAATGACTCTCTGACTATGGCCAGAGATTATAAAACACTAAAACAATATTTCCAATAAACCATATCCCTGACAAATGATCTACAGATAATTACAATTTTTATGACAGGCTGCTTGAGGCATCTAAGAATGAGAGCATTGTCAGGAGTCAAGACTTGTTCACTCTCGTGAGATATGTTTCCTTTAACAAGTATGGTGAGAGCATGGCTTGGGACTGGGTCACTCTTAACTGGGACTACCTAGTGAAAAGGTAAGCGGGAATGACCAAGACTGTAAAAAAAGATTTGATTTTCAATTCAAATGACAAATAAAGTTGCTAATGTAGCCTGTGAGTCATGTGCAGGCTGTGCCATTAAACACAGCTATCAAGCAGCAGATAAATAAAAAAGATAAATCTTTTCAGCTGGTCTATTATCTTATCTGATTTAGATACACAATTACGGATAGAAACCTGGGTCGTTTACTTAACAGAATCAGTACATCATACAATACAGAGCTGCAGCTGTGGAAGGTCAGTAACACAAACACACAGACAGTATTAGAAAAAATGATGTCTGTGGTAGACGTTTGCTTGGCTAGATTTATGTGGATTTCTAGAGATTTACTTATATGTTTCTTTGTTCAATGATTCTGTTTACAGATGGAACACTTTTTTGCCCTACATCCAAATGCTGGAGCAGGAGAGACACCCAGAAAGCAGGCTTTGGAGCAAGTGAGAAGCAATATTGAGTGGGTAAAGCGCAACCAAGACGAGATACACGCCTGGCTGGAACACAACGTGTTTTAAACATATTCCATATAAAAAATGTAAATTAATGTGAAAAGGCTGAGAGAGACTGAACTCCTGACCCCACAGGCTTAATTAATCATAACAAGCTCTAATGATAAAGTTACAGCTGTGTTTTGTTCTCGATTCAACATTAATCACTGGAACCTGTCACTTGTTAAAGAAAAACAGATTGTACATTTGTGGTTTTGTATTTAAGTTCTGGTTAGATGAATTAAAAATTGTTCTGGAAAGTTATATAAATGATGCATTATTAAGATTGTCATAATAATTTTATTAAGACAAATATTAAAGCATAACTATGGGGTTATGCATTTAATGATTATCAAGTGTCTGCACATAATGCAATGTTTAACTTACATCTAAAAGCACACAATCTACTTCAAATTCTCCGGTGCTATTACAGTACAGGACAAAATCAGCATCCAGCGCTGAACAGAGGATATGATTGGCTTTTGTTGAATTTAATAAAGGTCACTGGTTGAGAGGCAGTTGTGAGATGGTCATAAGGACCTGGTTGTTGATGGTGACGTGTCGTCGGGTCTGGCATCGCAGCATCCCTGCGATGGCTCTTCTGAACCTTGAGCATGCAAAACAAACCATATGATTATGTAACTCTTTAGCAAGGCTTCATGTTCCAGACTATTTGAGTGAATTAGATTGACATTACTTTCTGTTTGCGATAACATAGATGCAGGGGTTGTAAAAGGTCGAAGACTTGGCAAAGAGTGGTGCAATGATGGCCATGGCTGCAGGAATCGTTCTAGGATCGCCAAACGATGCCCAAAGGCACACAATAGAATATGGAGACCAGGCCAGCAGGAACATCACAATCATCACAATAGACATCTGTAATTCACAGCTAAATATTAGGATGACACAGATAACACAAAGAACACACAATAATTACATTGTAATACACAAAAATGCTTGCCTTAGTTACATCTATCTGATCTGACCAGTCAATGTTAATGCTGTCCAGAGAGTTGCCTGCTTTGTACCGCTTCATGGTGACTGAGACATTGTAATAGCAATAGAACATGACAGACAAAGGTATGATGAAGTTAACAAAAATCACAGCCATTGTGTAGGAGATAAAGGACCTAAGAGAAAAAAAAGAACACATACGGTTGAATAGCACAGTTATAGCACAATAGCATCATAGAAGATTTCTAAAATTAAATAGAGCTAAGGTCTATTTTTAGCTGGTGAACGCTAAATTCCTGGCTTCACATAGAAAGTGAGTCGGGGCACTATGAGGGGAACTCACGTGTCATTATTTCTCCAGTTGATGGTGCATGTGGCACCAGTTGGATCAGGAGCGTAACCAGCCCAGCCTACAACAGGCATGGTGGACCAGAACACCGCATTAAGCCATGCAGCCATAACTAGCAGTGTATATGAGTTTGTCGTCATCTTCTGAGCTATGAGAAAAAAGCCCAGTTTAGTCACATGCCAGTCTAAAAATAAAAGCTGAACAATTTTTGTAAATAAAGTGGCTCAGTTGGAACACAAATACATTCATACCTATATCAGGTCTGCAGATGCTTATATATCTATCAATGGCTACTACAGTAAGCAGCCCAATGCTGGCCATCCCAAAGAATATATTCAGGGCGGCATAGATCTTTAGGAGAGATATTGAGAGATTATATCTAACAGAGTGACACTCTCACAGTTCCTGATCATGATAAAAAAAAAAATATTATTACAAGCCAAGACAATACACTCTAATTTGATTTACAGTACCAGCTTTACGGTTCACGTCCATTATTTTCTTAGAATAATTTAAACACTATTTTAATATGAATAAAAATAAAAAAATTCAAAAACAAAACATCTGAATCATAAACATTACAAATCAATGTGCATTTCTGTCTGTGTAAATTAAAAAAAAATATATAAGCAGTAGTTTAAATATCAACAATATACCTTATGTAATTGTGGGAAGTAGTGGCTCATGGTTAAGGTGCTGGGTTCGATACCAAGCTCCACCAAGCTACCACTGTTGGGAGCCTAAGCAAGGTTTAACCCCTAATTGCTCAGTTGTATAAATGAGATAACTGTAAGTCGCTCTGGATAAGGGTGTCCGTCAAATGCTGTATATGTAAATATGTAAATGTATTTGTATTAATCCTTTCTTTAAAGATAAATAAATCTATATGCAAGACAATGAATAAATAAAGTGTGAGGTGGTAGGATTCATAATAAGTTCCGTCGCTGTGCTTTAGAGGCTGATTTATCTCGAAAATAGAGCTCCAAAGTCGGCTAAAATGCCTGTTTGCCTGTTAAACATGAGCGATACACAAGTAAATTGTTTTTTATGGGCCATAAACAACACAATGGAACGGACATTCATAAAGCGAAACATTGAGGGGAGCACGGCACCACGCAGTAATGACAGCAACAAACTCATCCAAAATTGACTCAACCAAGAAATTTTTTACAGCACAAACCGGCATGTACGATTGAGACTTTTTTTGACACGTTTTGCGTTGTGTGAGGGGCCAACTTTACACAGGTGCGCCGATGAACACTGCTGAGTGGCGCGGCTGGCTTATCATGTTTTTTTCTAAACTTCAGTTCACCCCTATAAAAATCTGCTGACTTCACACTAGCAATTAGGTGGCCCCCTTATTATAAGTCTGAGTTGATAGATAGTTTCAAGACATGTCAGCCATTTCCAAAATCCATATTATTTCATAGTCTGCATTACTAAGTATTTTATCCTAACACCCCTACTGATAATTCCCTAAAGCATCCTTCATTGTTTGTACACACCGACAGTCACATGCATCCAAGATTGGCAAATGAAGATAAAATAATTAATGCATCTTCATCAATAACAAACAACTAATTTTCAATTTCAGCATAAATGACATTTAGTAAAAAAATATTGCAACAAACCTGGCAACCAGTGTACCCAAATTTCCAGCTGCCATGCAGGTCAGAAGCAGCAGACATGGGGTAACCAATGCCTGCTACACCAACATCAGTGAAAGCCAGATTAATGATGATGGCATTAGTGGCATTCCGCAGTTCTTTAAACTTTACAAACATAATCAGCACCACAAGGTTACTAGACAAACTGATTACACCTGCAGACAGACAGGAGAAAGAAACAGAAAGAAAGAAAGAAAGAAAGAAAGAAAGAAAGAAAGAAAGAAAGAAAGAAAGAAAGAAAGAAGGTAGAGCAGGTTTATTAAAAGCACAGTTCAAAACAGAATTTCAAAACATTATGTATCTATTATAAACATCTATTAAAACCTTACAGACACATATTCTACTCTATATACTGTAAGAAGCAGTAAGATCTGTGGTATTGCTCTAGTATATGCACTACAAAACATCCAGACATTTAACCATAGTTACTACAATGATAATTTAAACCTACTGTCACATCTCTACAGAATCTCAAATACAAAAACACGTTTTACATGCAGCAATAAGGTATCCAGCAACAATGTTATGTTCCGTTTGCGAGAAGGCACTCTTTCCACCAAAGCTCACATCCTCGTTTGTTGAATTCAGGATTTCAGGACCCATGTCTGAAAAAATATACTCAATCCTACGCCAAAAGCGTTTCGCAGATGTGCTTACTATCCAGCCTAATTCACACTGACAAATGAAACTTCCTTTAACATGTCCAGCAAGCAGTAAGGAGTAAAAGAGCCAGGAGAGAGGAAAAGGTTTGGAAAGAAGGGTTGGGGGTTTAGGCCCTCTGAATGTTGCCAGGGTAATTGTGTGACTGAGGTAAGTGAGGCGAATTCGACAAGGAGGATTAAGCTCTTTCTTTGGTTCGTAAATACTAAGAAGCTCATTGTTTTTTCTTTAATCCTCATATGAAGGATTTTCATTCTGGAACAAATGTAGCAATCTAACAAAGGCAGAAAAAGCACACCCTCGGTGAAATAGTGCAGCCAAGCACCATGACAAAACCTTACTGAACAACTTATACCAGAAAAGCTGATCACTAGCGTACATGCCAACAATCAGCAAAAACATACAGATTCCACATGCAGAAGCTATTTTACCACTAAACCTTTTACCACTAAATCTCCAGCTGGGGGTCACAGTTGCTTAGCAAATTGTCTCTCGCCTCTAGATTTTAGACTTTTCTCTTTTAGATCTTTAGATCTTTTCCGTATAGTAATTAGGTATGTGGTGCCAGGCTGTCCAGTTGTGTCAGTATGTGGAAAATTCTTATTGGCCAGGAACAGAAGTTATCGTGTGAAGTTTTCCTGTTTATCATGCAGTTTGGGGTTTCGTCCGTGTAGCCTGCTTTGCACCATGTGCAGGACCAGTGGTACTAAAAATGGAAGGGACAGAAAAACATTTAAAATAAATTAGTACAAACATTAAAATTTACACTGGTCTTTAGCAAGAATTAAAAAACAAAAAAATCTACACCAGTAGAAACTGGAAGTGAAAGCCTAGCAGTTAAGGTGTTGAACTACTAAATGAAACTACTAAATGCCATTGGTTCAATTCCCAGCACCACCAAACTGCCACTTTTGGTCCCTAAGAAAAGCCTTTAGGTGAACGTGATTTTGCAGAATAGGATATGATCCTGGGTTAAAATCTTAATCCTGATTCAACATTTCAATCAACCATCAATCAATCATGACCATCTGATGTCATCAGTGTGTGCCGACCAAACCCGCCTCAATCCATTTTAATTCTTTTCCTTTCCCCCCCCTTTTTATGTCCACAAACAAACTGAATAAATGCTGAAAAATAGTTTATTGGCTAAGACTGGAAATTTATTGAACAATTTTTACAATGATGATTCTTGGATCACAAAATGAAATAAGACAAACTAAATTAAAATGATTTATGAAAGGCCAGCCACCATTAGGGAATTTGGACTAGATTGGTTCTAATAAAACAAAATAAACAATAATGAATTCAGACAGTGAATCAGAAACAATTACTAATGAGCAATAAATGTAAAATTCTCTGAAACGGTGAACCTTTAGAAGTGCAATAGAGCAACATTCTTACTAAAAACAGGGTTTACGATTATTTAATTAAATTACAGCATTTTAAAAATGAAACCATCACAAGCTGGATTTTAGGAACCATACATTTAAAAAATATCTATGAATTTACTTTTTATTTATTTTTGATAAATACATTTATAATATTCCATTTTGGTTTACAAGGAGGGAAAGATTAAAAAAATGAATTGAGGTGGGTTTCATTGGCAAACACTGCTAATAACCATCAAATGGTAATCGATCTTATACTTTTATTCACATGAATTAACCCTGAAAGTGGGTTAACTTGAGAGAGTCGGTCAATTACTAGCAGCGCTGTCGTATATGTTTAGTTATTTGAATAGTTGTTCAAATGAAATGCTGTGCTAAACTGTAACTGCAACTCAGCCCAGCTCAGACTCATATCTTTTCCGTATAGTCATTAGGTATGTGGTGCCAGGCTGTCCAGTTGTGTCAGTATGTGGAAAATTCTTATTGGCCAGGAACAGAGGTTATTCTAACAGTCAGCATGCACTTAAGGAAGAACGACTCCTAATCATGGAATTAGACAGAGGAGAACAAAATGTATTGTCTGGCAAAGACTGTGAATGTGATTATAACATATAACTGGTTCAAACTTGATGGGAAAAAAAATAAAAAAAGGAGACATCAAATATCAAAAGTAATGTCATTATTTATGGTCTTCTAGTGTCTGGGGCTGATTAAAAACAGGGTATAATAAAACATTTTAGGTCCTTAAACTGAAGAAAACAATAGGTAATAAGATAATCTGTGCCACATAAGTAGTACAGAAAATAAATACATGGATGTATTTATGGATTTCTGAAATTACACAAATCTGTCGATAGATGGCGCCTGATAGCAGGAAATTACGATTACGGAAGTGTGTGTCATGTGATATGTACATTAAACGACGCAGGAAGCGTCAATACAGGACTAAATTAAGGTAACGGCATTTATATTAATTTATATTATTTAAGAATTATTTACAAAGAATGTAATATTAAGTGGTCTAATATCAGCTCGCGGAATTTAAATATGCAATAGCTTAAATATTCAAGCTAGTTAATTTGAGCTTTAGCTGCTGCTGCTGTGACACCCGTTAAGTGTTGAGTTTGTTTTTGTGTCTTTTATGCAGTTTCTTTATTTAAGCGTTTTGTTACAGTAAGAGACACACGCACCGGATTCACCATGGCAGATGTGAGTATTAGAGGTTATTTCTATAAAGCAGTGCTTTGGTTTCTGTAAAAGTGCAGAACGGATGTGATTTGTTCTGTTTGCAGGATTTAAAGAGGTACCTGTACAAACAGCTGCCGACGTAAGTTGTGTCTTTCTTGTTGGTAGTGTAAGAGTCTCGTTTTTAAAAAATACTTTACAGTAAACCAACTAATATTGCTTCTGTTTTTAGTAATACTAACATGCCCTTTTTTCCCTCAGGGTTGAAGGCCTCCATGCAATAGTAGTAACAGACAGGGATGGAGTTCCTGTAATTAAAGGTAAATAACCTCTACTAATGTATACACTGTATACCCCAAACCCCCCCCCCCCCCCCCCATGAGCATCACTGTTCAGATTGAGTCTAACCCCTGCGGTTATATTTACTTACAATCTTCTAAAACACTTTCCTCTGCATTGTAAAGCATGTCTGTGGGGATTAGTATCAGGGGCTACAGTCACACCGCAAGCTCTTTTTCGCATTTCTGTTTCTGTCATGACCGTGTAAACAGTCTGATCCTATCGGATGTTAAAAGTGGAGGTTTAATTATGTCCTGAAGCTTAATTCCATCCTTCCCACAACGCCATTAACCATTAATCCAGAAGATTTAGTTAGACGAAGAAAAGACGAGAAGCCAGGAAGTGTTACAAAAGTTTACGAAAGTAAAGATGGAAGTAGGGGTCTCATGTCTGCCTCGTTGTCCTCGATTGTGTGTGTGTGTGTGTGTGTGGAAAGAGCAGGAAAGAGATAAAAACACAGGGATGTTGAGACTATCATTCCTACGAGAACCATGAGATGGTAGTCTAAACTAATGTCTCTGCAGGCGAATAAACGTCACGTTGAATTACGGCCTAGTAAAAATGAGCAGAACATGTAAAGCATAGAAAAGAACATATGTGGGATAAAAATTTAAAGAAAAACATTCCACAGCACAAACTGCATGAAATGTCATTTCAATTCCGATTTTACAATATATAGTATTAATTCTGACAGTTCAGTTATGTTGGAACTTATGCGACTTTGTCATTTTTTTGATCAGCGTGCCACATTATAAAGATTGATATATAATTGATTTTGATTCCACCTCAGGATTCCACCACTCCTGACTCCATCTCTGCATCCTCACACCTTTATAATAAAAAAGCAGTCACTGCTCCACATTGTTATTATTAAATATTTCTCTCTTTCTTCTTATCCTCTTCCTCCCCAATGACTGCTCATTAATTCGCTGTCGTCCACTGCACGTCACCTTATAAATGTAAGCATGTCTTCCTGTCTTCTGTGTTAATTTTTCCATGTGACAGGACACTGTAAGACGTAGAATTACTTGTTTTGTGTGTACAGGTCAGTTTGGGACCATGATCAGTTCACACTGGAAATCTGATATTAGCCAAATTTACAACAATCATGTAAGAAGCTAAACAAAAATAATCGGATCTAAGCAAAAATCGAAATTGCGCACTAAGCCTTGCAGTGTGAGGGTAGAGCCTTAAAGATCAGACACTAATAGAATCTGCAGTGCAGTCAGGGTATCATATCATATTAAACGTTTTCAGTGGGGTTAAATTGGCACACCTTAGTCTTAAGTGAAGTCCTATTAGGGGAAGTGGTGGCTTATGGTTAAGGTGTTGGATTACCAACCCGAAAGTTGTGGGTTTGATTTCCAGCTCCACCAAGCAACCACTGTGGGCCCCTGAGCAAGGCCCTCAACCCCCAATTGCTCAGTTGTTTAAATGAGATAAAATGTAAGGGCATCTGCCAAATGCTGTAAATGTAAATGTAATAGAAGTCATTTTGTGCATAGAGACACTGTCATGTGGAAAATGTTTGACTCCGTTAGTAAGTAATGGGAAATGTTGATGCTACGGCACACAAACATTTTTGTAGCAACAAAATGTTGATCAGGCTGTGAGGGTCAGGTGTTTCCAACATGTGGCCATATAGTGTACAGTTACTGTATCTAAAATAATGCTCTGTTAAGTTTACTGATGTGATTGTGTTCAGTAGTTGCTAATGACAGTGCTCCGGAGTATGCTCTACGACCAGGCTTTCTCTCAACGTTTGCACTGGCCACAGATCAAGGCAGTAAACTGGGTCTGTCCAAAAATAAGAGCATCATTTGCTACTACAACACCTATCAGGTATTGTACCTCACAATCTTCACTTAGCTAAGATTCCTGGTGCGATTTTAATAGTTGTTGTTTTTCAGATAGTGCAATTCAACCGATTACCCTTAGTGATCAGCTTTATTGCAAGCAGCAGCGCCAACACAGGTAAGTGTGATGGATGAAAATAACTGACCATAAAATGTATTAAACTAATAGATAGATAAATATTTTATTTCACTTAAAGTCTAAAAAGACATGATTTTAAATAGCTGTCGTTTTAATTTACAGATCCTTGCCATAGTTAAATATTAATGCACACTGATATTTGCAATGGATCAGTTTCTCGTTATTTCTAGGTTTGATCATTAATTTGGAGAAAGAGCTTGTTCCACTGATTGAGGAACTCAGACAGGTGGTTGAAGTAGCCTAGAAGACAGACATTTATATAACGACTGCAACTTTTACCTGCATCAGATCAAGACACACCTACACACAGACACCTGGGACATTAAACAAACAACGTTGGCTGTGAATCTGGATTTCCTGTCAGTCGCTCTGGATGCTGTATGTTTCTCTTTTGAATGTAACCCTGTTTTGGTCGTGTTTCTGAGTTTCTTCTTATTAATAAATTTGTTTATAATGTTGGTGTACAATTTTTTTACAGCATTATCTTAGAGTTATCTAAAACCAGTATGAGGGTTTCCTTTCAGTTAATCAAGTACACAGTGATCTTTCCCCATTCCTTCATGTTTTGCAAACCTTCCAGTCATGTCAATGTCACAAACTTAAATAACGACACGTATAATAATAATAATAATAATAGTAAAAAATAAAAAAGCAGGTTTACAATTTATAAAATAAAATACACCTTCTATAGTTTTTCTGCCAAATCTTTATTTCAAAATTTAAATAATAACTACTGCCTGAAAATTTAAGTATAAGATATCAATCTACTTCACATACTCTTCTCTAGAAGATTCCATAATGAGACACTGTAAACTGCTTGCCTTGTTGAACAACAGGGTCTTTTTTTTTTTAGCATTGCTGTTACTATACAAACAACACAATTGCTGGTCTAGTTGGTTATTATAAATGTAAAATGTCTGCCTATCCTAATAATCAGCATTTACCAATCCAGGGCAAAGTCTCTTTTAAACTTTTTCTCTACCCCAAAGACATTTGGCCTTAATCTTTAAAGAAAAATAGGCATCTGTTCATGGCGTGTTTGGTGGCAGTTCCACTATTATATTAAAACAGGACAACGTAAAGGACATCATAATTATCAGTAGATATCACTTATTACCAAAACTCACTGTTATCGGCAAACTATCTTTTTGTGATGCATTTACATGCTTATTTCAGTTTCACCCGTCAGCTTTCTTTTCAGGAGGTAAAAATCTGCTCAACCAGGTCTGGTGACTTGACAGCTCTTATGATTGCTTGATTTTCTTCTATAAACACTTTTTTTGCTCTTTGTTAAACAAATGCAGTGTTTTCAGGTAAAGCTGTGCTCGAACTGAAATAGTCTTAAAATAGTTTACAGATGTTTACTGTTTAAACCATTAATCTAAGAAGACACATCTGAGTAACAAGAAATACCTGCCAGTTGCCTGTTTTGATAGTTTCGATCATTTGAAAATAAGCTGGTTTGAACAAAAGTTAGTATGTACTAAGTTGTTTGGCATTCAGATGTAAACATAAAAAAAACCCAACAGATTCTTGTATTAAACAAATAACTAAAACTTGTAATTGACACATTAAACAAAATGCTGACAAACCTTTTTAAAAAGAACCGCTACCCACTATTTAATGAGGAAGAAGTTAATAGTGTAGCTGCCTTTATATTTATAACTTAAATTCCTGGTTTTAATATTTTATAAGGTCGTGCTATTGACGCAGCAGTGTACTTCAGGCACTTTATAGTTCTAAACTTAAATTAGTTACACTAGTCCCATTCTCTTTCTGATCACTGTAGTGCTTTCTCTCTCTCTCTCTCTCTCTCTCTCTTTATACATGTTGTGTAGAACAGAAGGTTAGGACATATTCAGCTATTCCATTAAGCGAGACACGGACACATTCACACCTTACGATGATGCCTTGACAACAGATTCCAGTGGCTACATAATGCAATCCTGCTAGACTGACTAAATTTCTGGAATATACCCAACTGTCCTTACAGCTCACTCTGACCGTGGTTTCTTTTTCTTTTTTTTCTTTTTTTCCACACTCTGGTCATCATCTTCCTTTTCTTATCTGTGACTGGAAAAAAAGGTGGGTGTAATGACTGTAAGGCAATACAGAAAACAATCTTCTTTGTCCTACCAAAAAATTACAAAAAAATTCTGAAACTATTGCTGAGACTGTTAAACCTTTTAGACTGCTTAAGCTAAATACCTAATATGCAATTATTTTTTTTTTTTTGGTCACTTACCAATTTCCAGCGTAGTATTTTTATCCACTCGTCAGCCTCCACACCTGATTTTGCACACAAATAGAACGTCCTCTCAGGAAACACTAGACTATACAAGAGAGTGGAAATGAATGAGAAATAGATGTATGTAAGACATTATTTATAAATCTTACATTTAGGATATGCACTTCTGTACTACGTGGGAGGTGTGAAGAGAATGAGTGGTGGATAAACGCTGCCATCTCAGAATAAATAGGGGGTGCATCTAGTTGCACTTCCCCATTTTCGGGTTAGACAACTACCGAAACAAATTAAGCAGTGCAAGTATTTATGTTCCTACCAGAAGCAGTTAACCCTGTCCTGGCTGTAATCGAACTGAACGGCAGAGCATGCGGTCAGGTCTAGGGTCCGAATAGGCTCTGGAAACTGACCAAGAGAAATAAACTACATTTATACTTTATACTTAATACATTATGTGTAAGACATTTGTTAGATTTACCATTTTGTCTTTGAAGTACTTGAGCTCATTTCTGTTCAGTGTAAACCATCGTTGTTTCCAGTTCTACAAAAAAACACCAACAAGTACTCAAATGGGTGATAGTAGAACTAATAATGATTTACCACAAAAATATTTGGAAATCCATTTAGCTGTCACTTTATTAGGTACGCCTGTCATTTACACAATCATCATGTGAAGCATAGGTCTTCTCTATTGTTTAAACAGGATATGAATACCGTACAGAAAAATCCCATTGATTTATACCTTTATGATGCCTCCTTGTTTCACCAGATAGCCCTCTTTGGTGCCAAGCTGCAAAAGTGTGTGCAATTAGTAAAAAACAAGTAGTTTGTGTCAAGTTGATTTTATATTCAGCTATTTTTTATCTTTATTATTGTCAAGTTCTCTTCGTTAGAAACTTAAAAATTTACATATTACTCGTTAATGAATGTGTGGTTTTCATTTATAGCACAGATATATTTTGTAACAGGATTCTCTATAAGTTTGAAAGTGTAGATTATCATGCAAATGCAGTCATCAGAGGCATCATGTTTATCACTATATACAGTAGCTACACTACATGCCTAAACTTAGACTGCAACCTCTCATTACAGCTAGTTTTAATAGTTATTAGTTAGTAAAAGACATGTCATACTGATGATAGACAGTATCAACCAAAATATCAGCACCAAATTAGCCACCCTAAATATTTCACCATTAACCCTAAACTGCCATTTTTTGTGATAAAGTGATCTTCGACGTCTAATTTATGAATGCTTCTCAGATTTTTATTCTAAGATAAATCAGCCAAATGTTATGAATGCATCCATGTGAAATGTAAAAGGCTGCTAACATACTGATGGAGCACTGAGAACCAGGTCGCTTTCACTGCGTCCTGACTGTATAGCCGTGTGCACACACACAGACTCGTAAATGGACGGCTCCTCCACCTGGCGTGGGTACGGGAAGCGCAACACGATCAGATTTCCTAAAAGTAATAATAAAAATGAGAAAATGTGGGCTAGAGTATCAGACAGAAATAAACAAACTTGTGTGTTTCCATCCGAAATCAAATACTTTCCTACTATAAAGCAAAATTGAGTATGTAAAATAGGCAGTATGTATGAATAGTTAGTATGCGAATTACAGTACGCTTAATTTTTCCGGATGACCTCCTACTCCAGCCCAGATTTTAAAGTATACGATGTTCACTGGGGAGACGACTCGTCATATGTGAAAGTGGCAAAAGCTGCACTTTTTAAGTACTTATTGTTCCTTGTGGTAAAATTCAACTTATTTAACATCGTTCTAGTTGAAACTTATCAAACTTTAAATTTGCGCTGCTGTGATGTATGTCATGTGACAATATCACAATGGCAGCTGTAGTACATCCGAATTTCATTCATAGTAGCTGTAATCATACTCTAAGACCGTTTGTTCAGTGTGTTTTCAAACCTGTCTCACTGCCAAGTAACGGCTGATTGGCCAGGTGATTGGTAAAGTCCTGAAGGGATGAAAACTCGTTGAATCCAAATGAATACCTTCCGTTCTGCCGCTTCACGTGAAAGTGCTTCACAGAATCTTTTGCCCTGGTTAAATTAAACTACAATCAGACATTCGGTACAATAAAGACTAGTTATTGTTACAGATACCTTCCCAGTTTTTCAGAGCAAAATGTGCAATACAACAAACAACATTTAGGCCACAAACGTATGGGATGCACTAAGCTGGGTGGTGATACCCTGAACTACACATATGGACTTTAGAATACACGCCATTCGAGAATCGCCCCTATCCAGAGTTTGATCTAACATTATTTATAACTTTGGAATTGGGGGTTAAGGGCCCTGCTTAGGGCCACTTTCCTTACATATCTATATGTAAAACTATGTACTATTAAATGAAGTGCATACTTGGCTGGCTAGAATGGTCCAGAATTTTTATGTTTCTATGTGGGCTTTTTCCCACCGATGTTGGGTGATAAACTTTTTTTTTAGCACAATACTACTATCATTTTTAAAAGGGGAACTGAAACAGTTAACACAAGAAAAAAAAATATTCATGAAAAACTGAGCTCAGAAAAAAAGCCCAAAACTGTTTGTTTGTCCAAAACGTTGCTTTTACTTTACTTTTATTCAAAAAAAAAAAAACATTTTTAGTGAAAATTAATCTTGATAAACAGCAACAAAACCTAAAAGCTTTTCATTACAAATACTGGCATGGAATGTAAGCAAACAAATTCACATGTAGACACATCTACAAAACAGGTCTCATATTTTAAAACATAAAAAAAAAGTGGAGGAGCAACTGACCTGACAGAGAGGGCAAAGCTGTCCAAGCCCTTGTTGCGGTTTCTAAGCAGAAAGCTCCCATCAACCCCATTTGACAGGAGTAAAGCCTCAGACGCATGTCGAGACAAATCAAAATGGTACCAACTAGACGTGAAGGAGAAAAAGAACGAGACAGAGAGATATATAGATAGAGAGAATGGACATGTTTGTCTAAAGCATGAACACTGTGATGAGGCAGGATTTCACCCTGGTTATCATACCATTCCATCACAGCACAATGTACATACACATTTATTTACATATTAATTGCATTAACAGCATTTGAAAGATGCTCCAACTATATGAAAGAAGAAGGTACAAAATGTTGGGTATTTAGAAAAGACTTGGATCTTCAAACATCCCTGAGGGCTAAGTTAACCCTGATGGGACTCCGCTGTTCTGATATTGATTGGAAGTTAATTACACCCCCTTGATCAGAGAAAAGTTTTGGGTTCTACCTAAAGAAGAGTATGACCGGTCAAGCAGTGCTTATAGATCGAGGGAATCGTAATGTAGTGTAGTGTGTGGAAGAATAAGTATTATAGGGGATAAGGATGATGCTGCCTTGATTTTGGCTTTGCTGGCAAGAATTAGGGTTTTGAACCTGCATCTGCTGCTATTGGTAGCCGGTAGAAGATGCAACAAGGCAGTGTGGAAGAATTTGGAAGGTTGAAAAAACAAAGTTGTTCAGCTGCATTCTTGCTCATTGGCAGCAGATAAATCACACTTAAAGGTACGCCTGCAAGGAACAAGCTGTGTAACCTTATCTAAGAAATCACCAAGAAACTGCATAGACAACTAAGTGGCCTGTGTGAATAAGAACAGCCTAATCCTAATAAACATACGATCATTCACACACCACGAGTAGAAGCTGGTAAAAAAAAGATGGTGAAATCGGTGAACCTGTGTAAGGATAGGGGGACTCCCATCAGAGGGTTAAATCCCACATTGACAGAGAAAAAGTGCTGCTCGGGATCAAACAGAAGCCCTGGAGCTGTAAGGAGGCAATGTGGCACCATGCAGCACGACCATATAAGTCACAGGAACACATTCTATTCTTTATTATATTAAGGGTAACTGTAGAGACGGTCCTAATCAATGGAAGGCTTAACAGCTCGGCTACTAACCTTAAAAAAAAAAAAAAAAAAAAAAAAAAAAAAAAAAAAAAAAGCCCTAGTGAAAATGTAGATCCAACAGATGTCAGGTTCTCTGGCACAATTTAACCCAAATCCCTTAATTAAAAAACCAAAAATTATTTCTTCTAGAAATCTTTAAGGCATATCTTATTTCCAAATTACATTGGTGAGAACTTAACGACACATGAGCATATTTACAGCTGTGAAATCAGAGACTCATTTCCTCATAGTGCAGCTTCACATCACTGCCATTCTGAAAATAACCAGAAATTTGTCAACCGTAGCTTGACGCAAAATGTCAAATAGTAAAATAACCACCAGCTTTTTTTTTTAACCGTAATACACGGCGGAAGTGTCTAAAGCTGAAGCTATTCTAACATACTAGCATGTTTAGTTGAGTGTTTGACAGCCGGTGTCTTTAATACTGAACTGATTAAAATTTATGACTCACCCAACAGACTCCAACTCGTCCATGTCCTCTGAACCGCTGAATGTGGAGCTGCAGACACTCATAGCAGCTTTAGTGGAAGATTTAGCGGGAAAAAAGGATAGACAAGTCTGTGGGGACACCGAACGCGGAGGGGAAGACAGAGAAAAGGTGAACCTGTCGCACTGGCGCGGCAACATCACTATAAACACGCCCACGTCGAAACAACCACGCCCATATCACGATAAACACGCCCACCTCGCGATCACGATAAACACGCCCATATCAGGATAAACACGTCCGCCTCGATGTAAACAAGCCCACCTCGCGATAAACACGCCCACATTATTATAAACACGCCCACCTCGAATTAAACACATTTACCTCGTGACAAACACGCCATATAGCAACAGTGACGCCCTCAGGTCTGCTGTACCACACAAAAGTTTTTTAATCTTTATTTATACAGCGCTTTTAACAATAAATATTATGTTTACAATAATACAACAAAATATGTTGAACAAAAATAGTAACAAAATGAAAGTCACGAATAAATAGAAAATAATCCAGTGGCCGATGTTCATAGACTTTTAGTCATATAGTGTGTGATTAATAGGCATGTTTTTACAGGTACAGCAGTTAGAAACATTGGTATAAAATTTTCTGTAAATGCTGTACCATTAGTTTTCTTTGACTGGAACCAAGAAGCCCAAACCTGTTCTATCACTGAACATTGCTGGAACACTGATTAAACTCCAGGTCTCCTCACCTGACATCAATTTTGGACCTCTTATAAATGCATTTGTGTAAATAAGCACAAATCCCAAAAGACAACTTCCTACATCTGATGCAAATTAACCCCGCCGCTCGGCCTGTACATCTGTGATGGTAACAGGGCCTCAATTACAATAAGCAAAACAAAAAAGCAATCTCAGTGGCTTTCAGAATTTTATTACTTTTTAAAACACAATTTTCATGTTTTTCCTGTGTATGTAAGTCTTTCAAAAGTACACAATATCTCAAAAACTACACACGGAACACCAAAAAAAAACAAGCCCATATTTTTTTTAATCACACGATTACGTAGCACATTTGGTTAGACCTTTTGGTCCTAATTGCATTCTTTTGAATATTTACAGATCAACACACATCAGTGCTTAAAAAAACTATATCACTAAACTAAAAACTAAACTGCACACAGCATCAGCAGTGACTACAGAAACAAAATGTTTTGCACTTAATTCAATATCTAAGCAGAAATATTCCTTTTTAACAATTATAAAATACTGTTTTTGCAGAGTGCTATACTATAAAATAACCTTTCAAAAACCTATATAAATAAGTATTCTGTGAACATCTTGACCCAGATGTTAAGGCTTCTCTAGGGTGCATATTGAGTATTAACATTTATGTTAACAAGTCACACAGCAAATTTCTGCTGAATTTTTTCACATCGTTTCGTTCATGTGCAGTCACAAATATATGAATATACAACCATTTCTTTAAAAAGGGTAATTATTTGAGTTTGATATCCCCAAACATAGAACTCTTAAAAAATATAGAGTGGAGTGTTGCTTTTCCAGTATGGCCTGGAAGACATCTATATGTCTTTTCAATTAACACACATCAGTGATGAACCGCGGGTCACTGGGTATTTTTGGTCTCAGATAATCATACAATCACCTTGGCGACCCAGCAGGGGGTAAGTTTTAAGTGATGAACAACAAACTTCTTCAACAGTTGTCATTTAGTCTTTAGTAACAATCTCTCTTTAATAATCTTCAATGATGAAAACCATTGGTTGTACTGTTTGTGTTTCTGTACTAACTCATTGTAATCTTGTCTAACGGACTTTTTGCTTATAATCAGAGCCACCAAATTTCATTTAAATGTAAACATCAATCATAATAAAATTGCTACTTCCTGTTTACTCAAGAGTCTTGTCCTCTGACCATTCCAGTAACCTTGTTTGTGTAGCACTAAAACTTAGCAATATCCTTATTCAACAAAGGTTAAAGGCCATAGATATTTTCACAGTATATAACTTTTTTTTTAATGGTTGAAAATTATTATTACTTAAAAAATATTACTTATGTCTTAATCTGATATTATTGAGTCTTATTTATTCTGTCAAAAGAAAAAAACTAAGATTGGTTTCGTTCTTTAGTCTCTCTGCATGTGTGTGTACATTTTTCTTAAGCGTGTCGTTTCGATAAGATAATTATTGCAATGTCAATGGCAGTAAACACATTGTTTATCAGAACAAAGTTTGAGGATATGTCTGGTTTTCATAATGTCAATAAAGTAATGAAGACAATTTCTCAGTATTGAACAAGCTTTTGCTCAGGACGGTACAGGTCCGGCCTCCGAACTGCAGTTTGCATATTGGGGCATGTCTGTATTTACATTGAGAGTCTGAGGAACAAGTCTGGAATTCAATTTGTCTTTGGCAGATTTGGCCTTTTTCCAGCGGTGGATGCTGCCCCAATACTTCATTGTCAAGGATTTGTCCTGTTTCTGAGCCTTCACCAAGTTAGACGGACAAATGGAGTTAGAGAGTGCACGACACAACACCCTGTGAGAGAAAACATAAAACAAGAACGAGAAAGACAGAGAAATTGTAAGAACTTGTTTCAAAACTAAACGAGCAACGTTCTGTACGTAGATTTTAGATGGATACCTGGGAAGTAGTGCGAGGACAGTCGTGAGTACACACACACAGTAATACAGGGGCTCAGACATTAATTTGGTCTCAATGCCATATGGGTTGGTGGGAGAGTTACATGTCACACACGTGACACTGTAGACGAGGACAAACACATAGTAGAAGATGCCACTGCCTAGTAACACCCCTGCATGAAGCCATGTCTGCAGATCACATGACAAGACATAAATAAAAAAAACATCTTATTTCATTAAATTAAAAAAATATTTCGTCCTTTTGGGGACAGACCCTATAAAGGTTACAATTAGTTAGGGACAGCAATTTGATTAGGTAATTATTAATATTTAGACAGATTATAACTAGGTTTTTAAAACAATACCACAGAAATGGCAGAAAATGTGTTATTATTATGCCATCAGTTTGTTAGCAATGCTATACAGTATGCTTAGATTAATGTGTTCCCTTGGTACAATGGTTCTGAGAATAATTAAATAACAGGGTAAGAAACAGTTTTTGTATGAATGGTTAGTTGTGCTCTTATTAATATTTACATTTATCCAGAAGGACATACATTTATCTCTTTTATACAACTGAGCAATTAGGCTTAAAGGCCTTGCTCAGGGGCCCAACAGTGGTAACTTGGTGGTGCTGGAAATCGAACCCAGATCTCTCTGGTATCAGTTCAAGACCTTAACCACTAACCCACTACTTCACTATTAATTGCTCTACATGATTACTGTTCAAGAAGGGCACATATATAGAGAAAAGCTCTAAGGAATAGTTCACTCAAAAATAGTGCACACGGTAATTACCAAGCCCTAAAGAGTACCAAGATGACACGGACAAAAGTCCATGGGTCATAAGTGGCTCAACTGTAATGTTACGAAGCAAAGAGAATATTTTTTCCCCCACATAAGAAAAAAAACCCAACAACTTTATTCCACATTTTCGTCTCTACTGCATCCCACGTGGACGTGTTCATATGTCGCTGACCCACATTTGGTGTGCTGACATTTACACACCTGCATTGTGCCTTGTTTACACTCTGAGAAAGATATGCGCTTTATTGAAGCTACTGAAATGCACACTTAAGCTATATCTGAAAGACCAAAAAATAAAAAATAAAAAAAAATTTGGGCTACTTTTTGGTCCAATGCCCGAGAATTTTTGTACTGATTTTTTTCTAGTTTAAACACTACACATTTTGAGCTGTTTTTTTAAACGGGTGGGTTTAACACTGTAGATTAGTTGGAGGAATTGAATCCCTGATAAACACTTTTTACACGTTTACACACATGTGCTGTGCCATGTTTACACTCTGAGAAAAGCCTGGGCATGAATCAGGGTGCGTCTTTCTCCGAGTGTAAACGAGGCACGATGCATGTGTTAACTTTATCATTCATCATCTAGGTCAGCAACGGCGGCGTAACATGTATGCGTCATGCTACTCCTGTTAACGTGCGTCCATAAGAGACGCAGTAGAGACAAAAATATGAAATAAACGAATTATTTTTGTTTACTTTGTTTGCTTTGTAACATTACAGTAGAGCTACTGATAGCACATGGACTTGAACATGGTGGTTACCTTACTATCCGAGGGCCATCAGATTTCATCAAAAATATGTTACAGTGTGTTCTGAAGTTGAAAGAAGTTCTTGCGCTTTTGAAACAACACCGGGGTAAGTAATTCATGTAAGAATTTTAATTTTGGGGTAAATTATTCATTTTAGGGCATTTTTTAAGGCATTTTTAGCTGCATTTACTAAAAAAAAAAAAACAAAAAAACAAAAAACAAAAAAAAAAACAAAACAAAGCAGACAACACAATTAACCAACTTTACAGAGGATATGTTATTAGCTGATGCAAATAGATTTCATATTCAATGAGGTCACTTTCTTACAATTATCTAGTCAATTTTGACATAACATACAACAATGTAAACTATAAGTATAGAAAAAATACTTTGCAGCATAAAAGTGAAACATTAGCAAGAAGTAATGTAACATAATAAAGTTTCCAACCATTTATAGAATCACTTTCATAAAGATTTAATGCTGTTTTGAGAGCAAAGTAGGGCCCAACCTTGTAAACTTTATAATTTCCTAAAAAAGTTATCAGTGATGGTACATTAGCCTTTCAAGTTATCCATTAAAGAACCATTCGGACTGATTTTACAATGTTTTTGGGTTTTCTATGACTTGGTGCAGAAAGATAATAATAAGAGCTGAACCATAAGTATAGAAAAATACTGTTAGTAATTTAACCAAAACCTGATTGTTGGTGTCTGGCAAGAATACATATTACTATAACTGTTCATCCTTTGTCAACTTCATGCACAAAAGTGTTTAGAGTTTACTCCGGGAAAGTGGTAGGTCAGTAGGTTAAGGTGATGGGCTGCTGATCCAAAGATCATGGGTTCAAATTCTATAAGCACTAAGCTTTTTCTGCTGGGCCCCTGAGCAGGACCCTTACATTTACATTTGCAGTATTTGGCAGACGCCCTTATCCAGAGCGACTTACAATATTCCTTGTTATACAACTGAGCAATTGGGGGTTAAGGGCCTTGCTCAGGGGTCCAACAGTGGTGGGCTTGCCGGAGCTGGGAATCGAACCCACAACCTTCGGGTTGGTAATCCAACACCTTAACCATGAGCCACCACTTCCCCACTGACCCTTAACTCTCACTTGCTTAGTTGGACCAAGAAAATGCTAAACAATATAAGTCACTCTGGATAAGGGCATCTACCAAATGCTTTATGTATTCAAACTTGCAATAACAAAATTCCTATTCACAGCAGGCTGTTAATACAAATCAATCATGGCTTGAATATCACAGCCTGTTTAAATAGTGTTCATCCCTTCGTGGCCAAACTGATTTATTATTCACTTCCAGCATTTTAATGCTGTAAATGATAAAAAATCATGTTCCTAATGGGGCTTTCCATTTACCAGATCAGTGCAACAGCTTTGGAATGTGGTGGATGGGGGATTGTAAGTAATGTAACACAATAAAGTTTTCCACCATTTACAGAATCAGTTCCATAAAGATTTAAGGCTGTTTTGAAAACAAAGTAGGGCCCAACCTAGTAAACTTCCTGTAAATTTCCTAAAAAAGTTATCAGTGATGGTACATTAGCCTTTCAAGTTATCCATTAAAGAACCATTCGGACTGATTTTACAATGTTTTTGGGTAGCTCACCACTGTGTTGCTCTCTATGACCTGGTGCAGAAGGATGATAAGAAGAGCTGAACCATTAATTGGAGAACCAAAAGAGAATAGTTCAATGTCGGAATCTGCATACGTCTGAAAAAACATGCACACAACACACAAACAAATAAGAACATTAAAATTATGTGTCATAACTAATATTGGCTATGAACTGATGACAAAACTTAGTAAGCAAATATTATTACTTTTTTAGGTAGACGTACTATATTTTTTAATATTTCTACTCACATCTGCTACAACTACTCCTGCTGATAAATTTCTTCCTGCTATTTCTTCCTGCCACATAAGCTCTAAAAAACTACTGTTAATTTCCCATGAAATGTTACATGACTCAGACCTGCTTAGTCAAGAAAAGGATTTTACATTTAAATTCGCTATAAAATCGTTCTAAGCGCTGCTGTTTGGTGGACATAAATTATGAATAGATTTTCTAAATTTAAAATAATCAGACATCCAGGTCTAACTGATAGCAAGAAATCTAAACGAAAAAGCAAACAAAAAGCTGTGTGTCATGAAAAAATACAGACAAATGGACTCACACAGTATGGAATAAAGAAGCAGACCAGGCTTTGGTAAAACGCATCCAGCATGTTTAGCCAGAAGGTGGAGGGGAGATAGGCCTGCAAGCAAATGGAAGCATGAAGGTCAATTTTGACCTTTTGATTAAGAAAAAAAACCAGCAGGTTAGAAAAAAGTCATAAGAAACCGGCTAAATAATTTTATAGCTTTAGGGCAGGATACATCGACTGATAACTGTTTTATAAAAGACAAAATTGTGAAACATTGTAAAAGACAACAAACAGGCTTGAAAATATTATAACTGAAAATATTTTCGGTGTTTGGATGAATAAAAAAAAAACAATGTGAGTGGCCGGAAATAAAACATTCTACATTCCAAGATGGGGTAAGAAAAAAAATCAATTCATCAATGCATTGTGATTCTTGCTCTAACGATTCCTGAATCAATCCTCAAAAGTCCTGAATCAATTCTAAATTCAAATAGAATTACGACGGTGCAGGCTTGCGCTTGCATGAAACAGAAATTATGTGTTACTGAGTGTTCATGGCAGGTTTGCCCTAATACTTGAATTTGACAAAATGAAGAACGAAAGCAGATTACGGCAGGCCCCGAGTCGAAAAATGCATTTACTCACACACACAGAATGAGTGCTGATATAAAATTATCACATCTAAACTTTATAAACAGTTTAATCTGTTACATAAACCCTGAATGACACACGTACGTATGCTGGCAAATTTGCTTAATTTGAACAAAAATAAATATCAAATTTAAAATCCACTGTGTGGCTTTTACACTTTGCAACCGGATTTTAAAAAAGGCAAAGCGAATTACTCGGTCAGTGGCGAATTTTATAACCAAGGATTTGTGCCAGTAACACTCGCAATCCGTCATGGTTTTGTGAAATCCCAAGGGTTCCGCACACTGTTGAAGGTACTTGAGCCGAGGTACAGTGTGCCCTTACAGCGTTATTAAAGTGTTCTTCATAATTGTTATAATAATCTTACATTTCCCTGTTTCATTCAGAGCTTGTTCATCCTGAACACAACTTTGTTAATAAAAGAAAATTTATAAAACCAAATCATCTTTTTTGATTAAAATGTAAAGATGTAAATATGTATTAACACAGCAAAAGAATTTTTAAAAGTGTAAATTAAGAATCGATTTTGGAATTGGATCGTGACTCCCAGAATCAAAATCGGATCGTAAAGTACCTAAAGATTCCCACCCCTATTCCATGGAGGAACATTACCTTCAATATCCCCTCTGTAAATATGTGCTAAGCTTAAAAATGTAGCATTCAGCTTTTCTACATCTTGAATGCTGCACAAAGCTACAGTGTTTTAGTAGAACATACATGAAGCCTGATGACTTTCTCACCCGAGAGTTCTGTCCCGATTTGTAGAGCTGTGGCAGGGACAGCAGTGTGTCTGCAGACACGTCTTTATCCAGCACGCCATAGAACAGCGGTGGCGCTGACGTAAACAGCAGATTAAAGAAGATCAGCACCCATGAGTTACTCATGGTGCTTCCTGAGAAACCACAGAAGAACTGGAACCAGAACAGCAGATTCACATACATCTAGGGGGAAAGTACAGACGTTTATTTATCTATATTAATGTAAAAAAAAGTGTTAAATACATGTTCTGCTCTGCAGGTATAAATCAGTGTGTGCAAGGTCTTTGTGTATTTCTGTGTAATTTAATACTCACAACATTCTTATAAAAGAAGTACAGAATCATGTTAGCTAGTCGCGTGTAGCACCAGTGCCCATGAACCAGCAGGAGTTTTCTTAAATGTTTAAATCTGGAGATGGCAAAATCACTGGACATCACAGCCTTGATATAACATAAAAAACCAAACAAATAATATAACATATAACATAGAAAAGCAAACAAATTCACTGAATACAACATATTTAATAAGAAATGTATGGTTTATATTTGTATGTAAAAATGCAAAAGAAATAAAGAGTGCATTTTATTGTTCTAAGTTTAAATGTAATGGGGTTGGGAGGTTTTTAAGGGTCACATAGTTATAATAAAGGGAGCCATGAAAAGACTACCCTAAAATCAGGGTATCTATTTTTAAGAGTAGCTTATTCAGGACACCATTAGAACTAAGATATTATTAGACTATAATTGTTTAAAATATTTTGCTGTATTTCACCTATGTAGTCAAGTCATTTTAGCATTGGATAGAAGTTATAATAATGCAGTAACTCACTTCCAATATCTTGAAAAATGAACAGAATAAAGTAGAATAATCTCAAACACACATTACATTTCTATCAGTGATTTATAAGATGTTCAGAAAGGATTTGTTAACGTGGACCTGAGAAAGTAGTTGCTTCCATAATTGAAAAGCACAGTGTGTATAAATGTTAAGTTTCTAAAATATAAGTACAATAATAGTCTTTATATGGTGTTCAACGCAAAAAATCTGACACAACAGTAATTAAAAACAAAGCAGAAAACAGCAGGGCATAAACATGAATACCTGCATGCCTTCCTGACCAGAGATGCCGACACCCACGTCTGCTACCTGAATCATACTGACATCATTTGCTCCATCACCTGAACATAAATATAATATAACACACAGGCATGAATAAGTAAATTTATTAAGACAGTGATTAAAACACACAACATGACTAGAGGTTTGTAGATACCCCATGATCACATTTTTGACATATATAAGGAACATTACTTTACCAGCCCATCAAAAGGCAACCATGAGACCCTTTCTTTTGTTTACCAAGCCATGTGCTGCTTTGTGGTCATGATTAAATCTGGTCATGTGGATAACCTATGTCTTGTCTTTGATTGGTTCTCCCAGTTTGTTCAGGTGTTTAGTTTATTTGTTTTCCTATTTAGTCATGTATACTGTGTAAACCCCTGTGTTTCAGTCTGCCTTTGTCTAGCTTTTGTCAAGCTACCTTGTCCTGGTTTCAGGTCATTATGCTGTGCTTGGTTTTTGTGCACTTGCATCCTTTTTAACTTTTATTTTTTAAACATCTTACCGATGTATTCTACATTTTACTCTTGTAAACAGTCTGGGGTAGAACCATCTATAGGAGTGATGGTCAGGTGTATACGAAGCTTTTCCAATATAGTTTAATATTTCATGACATGATTATGGAGATAGTAGTTGGGTGTCTACTACCTTTACTCAGCCTCAAATAGTCAAACCATTTACTATGGACACTTTCATTAAACACCCACTTACCTATAGCGAGGGTCATGACCTTTAGTGAGTCACCAACAAGTCGAACGACTTGGCTTTTCTGCAGCGGGGTAGACCTGCAGCATATGACCGATCGGCAGCTGATCGTTACATCTAGAAATACTTTTTGTAAATCCTTTTGCAGGGCAAAGTCTAATGTATGGCCATCAATTACTAGAGTAATGCCAGCTTCATCCTTAGGCAAAGCCGAATCAGTTTTAGGCATCCCCCTGCCTTTAAGGATGCGGATCTCCTGCTGGAGTTCCATGAGCCGAGCTTCACATGCTTCCTGAAAGAGAAAACGCCCGTACACATATTACATATGAAACTTAAAAAACTGAAAAAAACTCCTTTTTGGGTTCTTAACAGAACTAAGTATTTTCTTACCTTGCTGTCACAGTTGGCAGTAAGTAACTGGTCAATCGGTCGCAAGAGTTTACAGGCACATGCAATGTTAATGGCTGTCTCTTGTTTGTCTCCTGTAAGCACCCATACTTTAATCCCTGCCCTCTGTAAAGCTTCAATTGTCTCTGGAACATCTTCCTGTAGTCGGTCGACTATACCTGTTGCTCCTGGTGACAAAAAGTCACAGAAAATAACAGGCATTCAAAAACGTTATAGCCTGATCATGGACACGTCACCATGACATCTATATAAGCTTAGTGGTTTTCTCATTCCTACCCCTGTATGGCTATTAGAACATTTCTTACTTTAGTACTTTTCTTACTTCAGATTTTAGTATTTGTCTAATAGAATTTCCATCCAGTCATGTGTAGAAATCAACATTCCAATTCAATCAACAGATGTTTAGTAGGGTTTAAGCACTATGAAGGCCACTGGGGTTCCTTCATAGGTAAATTGCTTCGTGCACAAGGGTAGAACAAACCATAAAACCAAATGCAATCCATATAGAACATACAGTTGACAAAATTAATTTTGTAGATTGCATTTAAAAGAACACATCAGGGGATAAATAAACAGTAGCAATGGTAGCGCAAATGGGCGCTGAGTTGTTAATTAGAAGACTAGGAAGACCTGGGTTCAAGCCCCACCACTGCCAGTCAGGCACTGTTAGATCCTTGAGCAAGACCCTTAACCCTTCCTGCTCCAGGGGCGCTGTATCAAAGCTGACCCTGAGCTCTGACACAAATTTTCTAAGATGGGATATGTAAAGAAGCAAATTTCACTGTGCTGTAGACACAAATAAAGACATTTACATTATTACAGAACAATGAAAAGCTCTTAATTACTTGTGCTTTACCTAGTAATGTAAGGTTAGTTTCCAATTTCTGAGCAGATTCTAAAATAAGTTCCTCTCTGTTTTCAATACTGGTTTCAGCAAAAACATGTTCGCTTAGCCAGGCCTTGTACTCCACCTCCTGCAGGACCTGCCAATCAACAGCAAACAGGAACAAAGAAAATAAAATAACATTCTTTAATACCGTTTTTCCTACAAAAAAGGCATATTAAAGACCAACTGACCAAATCATTAGACCAAAGGACCAAATCATTAATCTCAGTTCTACTTTTTTATACAAATGCAGAAGAGGAAGTTACTAAAGATGGCATACTCTTTTTGCAACACAGAGTGTTCGAAGGCCTTCTTTGGCATAGTCATCTAGGTGTCTCTGTGTCCGCTTCATAATCTCTCTAGAACAATCACCTTGATCTGAAAAGCACACATTTTTAAATGTTTAATTTTCTATTAACTTTAAGGCTAGCATTACAACAAGCGAAATGTATGCTGAACTTTACCAACATCTTTACCAACTTCTGTTATGGAAGGGTGGGACCTGTAACATGACTACTACACAGAGTTTAAAGCAGAGTTTAAAAAAGGGTATTCTCCACCCAGCTAGACTCCGAATCACCCACAACACAACAGAAAAGCATTTTCAGGATGCAGTTGAAGCTATTACTTATGTAAAAAATTCTATTCTCTGAGAAGGCTCAATCACAAGGCTTGAATAGTGAGCAAAATACCATGTTTGTATCTTTCCTTTTAGAGTGAATGAATTAAAAAAAGTTAAGACTTTATTGGTAATCATAGAATGTCAAAATCAGAAACAGGTTATTGGAATACTGTTATTTCTTTTTATTTATAATATTATGTAAATGTTACACTTTCAAACAACTTTTTATAAGTCACATATTTTAATAGTTGCTTGTACACAGTATGCGCTAGGTCCTTTTGTTTCATATGTGGACAATCAAAACTTCTGTCAATTATGTTTGTGCAGAGCAACGAAGCTAAAGTTCCCTATAAAAGCACTTGATGTGTGGATATTGCTGCAAAGGGTAACATTATTTTATGTTCTAGTTAGTAATTGGGAAAGGGTAACTGTTGCAATTGATTTAAGACTCCTACTTTCTGTTTAGTTTTTTTTTGCATTAGTGAAGGGGTCTCTTCTTTTTCAAATAAAACCTTAGTACCTAAACTTAAATACTTACAAAATCACAGAATGCTGGAGGTAACGTAATAGGTATGTCAGCTAAGGCTCCAAATCATTCAGTAAAAAACATAAAAAGGTACTTTCACACCTAAAGCAGCTAAATACAGATATTGCCTTCATACACGAAACCCAACCCCGAGTTTGTTGAATTCATATTATTAGAAATAAGTGAATATTTAGCACATAATCAGACTCCAGGAGTATCTTTTTTGTTTAATTTGGAAATCTTTGAAAGCTCATCAACGGGGCCAAATCATATATTATAGTGCCAGAGAAAGAAAAAAGCGACTAGAGTGGCTTAAAAAATTTAAAATGATATTTTACAGCTTGATGGAGTTTCGGCATATACTTATCACCTGATCTATTTAGGCAACAACTGATTCTCCAGTTTGATTTAATTTATTATCTACAAATTACATGGAAAATCTGTGTGCAGTTTGCATGTTCTCCCCGTGCTTGCGTGGGTACTGCGGTTTCTACCGCAGTCCAAAAACATGTATGTAGGTTAAGTGCGTGTAAAGCAAATAAATGGAAATATCCCCAATGCTGGTATGGCATTAGAAAGTAATAAATAAACCCTACTGTTAAATGAAAATCTTCAAATTTAGTAGAATCTTTAAATCTACTTAAAATTCGAAGAATTCTCTATCAAAAGACGAAAGCAACAGCCTCTATGCGAAATGGAAAGTCACTCGGGCCTAACGGCTTTCCATGGGAGTTCTTTAAAAAATTTTTTTACTGATCTTGCCCCTATTTTACTTTCTGTCTATGGTGAATCTTCCACTACTGGCTAGTTGCCAAATACTATGAGACAAGCAGTTATATCTCTCATCTATAAAAAGGATAAAAACATATTAGAATGCAGCTCAAACTGGCCAATTTTATTGCTAAATTACCTTCATGTATTACCTTCATTAGTATTTGATGACCAGACATTGCTACTCATTTTATAATTTACATGGACTCTTAAACATCTTCCATCATCTCACTCAAGCAGTAGGACTACCTCTTCTATACTTTCAAAAAATTTGGATTTGGGACAAAGTTCATATCACTGATCAGAATTTTATACTCTTCACCTGTAGCAGCAATTTGCACAAATAATCTCTTGCCCTTCTTTCCACTAGAACGTGGGACTAGACAGGGCTTTCCTTTATACCTCTTGTTATTTGCATTGGTAATTGAGCCCCTAGCCATTGCAAAACAAAATGATGTTAATACTGATGCTATACAAAGGGAAAATTCCCAATATAAAGTTTCTCTTTATGCGAATAACACCCTTCTGTATATATCTAAGCCATTAAAGAGTCCGCCACAAATATTGACTTTACTGGGTGCTTTCGGGAAAATATCAGGCTACTGCTGGACAGATTATCTTAAGCTCTTACAATTTGTACAAAGCAAATTTCCCCCTTTGAATGTTGGAGCCCATTAATATTATCATTAGGAAGCAGAATAAATACTATACAAATAAATATTCTACCCAGATTTCTGTTTCTCTTCCAATACCTATATTTTTGAAATAATCTTTTTTGCCTACAATTAGACAAATTAATATCACCATTTATATAGGACAGGAAAAATGTGTGCATTCATAAAAGTATTTTACAGCAACACAGAGAGCATGGATGACTGTCTTAATCCAACACTTGGGCAGCTTGTACTGGGCTGGCAGCTTGTATCCATACAATATTATACTGGGTAAAATAATAGTGGTCCCAATTGGTTGACTTTAGAAAATATGTCATGGAGATCATCGGCCTCTCTTCACGACCTGCTTTGCTCAAAATTCCTGCCACCCAAACCAGTTTTGCACTTAAGGAGTTATCAGTCTACATTCCTATAGCAAGAGATCACATGTTAACCCTTCTACTGTGGATAAAACCTTAAGTTTTTGGTTTGTAAAGGGTCTTAGGACATTAAAAGGTCATTTAGTCAAATGAAAATAAAGTTGCAAATTCCTGACTTCTACTTTTTTTTTGGTATCTTAAGCTTCCTAGCTTTGTGTCTTCCTTAGTGAGCCCCTTCCCTTTGTTGACTCCCCATTCTCTTCTTGAATCTGTTATGGACTTGAGTTCATATTCCAAAAAGAGCCATTGATAATGTATTCTGTAACTTTAGCTTAATTTTATATATAAAAATAATATATATATATATATATATATATATATATATATATATATATATATATATATATATAATAAAAATATACTATCTATATATATCATATCTATACTATCTATAAACTATATATCTATATCTATACTATCTATACTATCTATACTATCTATCTATCTATCTATCTATCTATCTATATCTATATATATATATATATATATATATATATATATACCCTAACCCTAGTATATTGTATTTTAATTGTCTTATGGTTGACAAAATAAGGCATTAGCAAATTACAGTAAATTTACGGATTGATATATGTTAATACGAATCGCCTACTAGTAGACACTCAGGAAAAAAAAGACATCACACACCTGATGTCCCTGCCAGTTCCATAATGACGTTGTCAGCTCCTTTAGTGTAGACAACAACCTGGCTGGTGAGTGGATGACGTACCACTACTGACATTCTTTTGCGGGCAGAGTGGAACGGCAGTAGGTGAAGCAGAGGCACAGTGAGAGGCCCGGTGCCTGGCAGGGCAACCAGCAGCTGCTCTGGGGACCTGCCCAGCAGAGTACAGCCGTATGCCCTTGCAGCCTGGACCAGTGCAGCCTCATCAGGGCTCTCCGCCTCATATAACAACTCTTCTTCCTCTTCTTTAGCCTCATTATTATCGTCTTTGTTGTCATCCTCATCACAGTTTTGATCAGAGACCTCTATATGGTGTTGCTGGTGAGGTGTAATGGCAGGGCTGGGTGAAGGAGTGTTTGAAGGTGTGTGTTGAGGCGTAGTGTGACTGTTACGACCGAGGGAAAAAAACCTCTTGGTGTTGGCAGGAGGGCTGTCAGAGCTCTCAATGGGGGACATTGAAAATCGAGGGCGACTCAGTTTCTGCAAAAGAGTCTTCATCTCCTCCAGGGAGCGCAAAGGAGTACGAGCCACTGGTGTCTTTACCTGAAACAATCATGTACGAAATGCTTTTTAAGTCTATATAAACTTATGTACTTTAGCTTAACTAAAACAATTAATTGCCCTCTGAAACAATTAGACTAGATGAATATTTTTTTCAAGTTATTTTCTTAAGCATTTTATAGTCTTTAATGGTGCAATAGGACAGAGGTGAGGCGGGGGGAGAGAGGAGGGGTGGAACCGATGGTGCCCAGAACGCTACAGCGCTATGTACATGCCTGTGTCATAACCCACTACACCAATGCACCAACCAATTGGGCACTATTGAAAAAGAATTTATTCTCAAGCCAGGTATTCCAGTCAAACTGAAATTTATCTTGAGTTGTTTATTTAAAATTTAAACTTGTATAAAATAATGTAAGCAATACTAAAAGGGTATAACAAGTTTTGCAAATTTGCAAAAGCCAAAATATCAGAAAATTAAGTTACCATAATTAAAAATACAGCTACCAAAAAGACATGCCTTGTTTATGTGCCACATTTCCTTAAACTAGCCTTTCTTTCAGGTATTTTTTTCTAGTTTACTCTGGCTGTTGCTTTGGAGAAAAAAACTTGTTTTTTAGGTTAGGTTAGGTTGACCTGTATCATCTCTAGATTTATAGATAACTTGAAAGAAAGTGATACTAGAGCAGAATAAAGAAGGTGTACTGCATAGTGCACTGTGTGGATCATACCACATGACGTGGCTGACTGGGGGAGGAAACCACCACAGTGTTGCAGACAGCCAGGGCGAGAAAGAAGTCCAAAATGTGTGAGAGTTCTGAGGCATCATACTTAATAGCAGAGCACAGAGGAAATGAAAGGGCTCGCAGTTTATCATGCAGCTTCACATCTGGAATTACTGCACACTCCTGAGAAAAAGTGACATAAAAGCATTCAAACAGAAACAATTTAAACATATAACTATAAAAATGTGTTGCTTTCGTTGATGTTTTTCAGTACCTACCATGGCACTGCTAAAAGCCCCAGCTACATGATAATTGAGTGTGCTATATGGTGAGTGTGTGTCAGAAGTGGCAGTGAGGGTGTTGAGGGATACAGAGCTGCGATTGCAGCTAAGAGACTTCTTGGAGCTAGAACGCAGCGTAAGTGTGCGATCGGGTTGGCCTGCAACCTGCTTCTCATACTGCTCTATAACTTGAGCTGTAAAACACACAGAAGTACACACACATACACAAAGATTTAAAGCAGTTCGATTTAGCTAGCGTTACCTGTATAATAGACACCTGGTCACAGATACAATTAATCAATCACATTCCAAACTCTCCAACGACTGTCCAAGGATGTCAGGGACAAGAGTGTAGACTTACGCAAGACTGAGATGGGCAACAAGACCATCACCAAGCAGTTCGGTCAGAAAGTGACAACAGTTGGTGCGATTATTTGCAAATGGAAAAAAACACAAAATAACTCTTCCTCCACCTTGTAGAGTTTAAATGATCATAAAAACAGTAAGTAAAACCTTTCATAACTACACAGGAAGATCTTGGCAATGATCTTAAGGCAGCTGGGACCATAGACCCCAAGAAAACAGTTACACATTAGGCCATGAAGGGCTGAAATCTTGCAGCACCCATAAGGCCCCCTGCTCAGCCAGTAAGTGCATTAAAAATAAGTTGTGGATGGGCATTCCAGCATGACAATGACCCAAAACATACAGCCAAGGTAGCAAAGGAGGTCAAGACGAAGCACATTACGGTCATGGAGTGACCATGACCTTGTCTTTAGACCGTAATCCCGTAGAAAATCTGTGGAGGGAGTTAAAGGTTTGAGTTTTGAAAAGTCAGCCTCAAAAGCTTTATGACTTTGAAAGGACCTGCAAAGAGGAGTAAAACAAGGAACATTTGACTTCTGTGACTGGGTTTTTTTCACCAAGTACAAGTCAGGTTTTGCAAAGTTTTGCAAAAAAAAAAACCCTGCTTATATATGTTCCCCCATCTTAAAATTTTCTACTCTCAACAAATTGATTTGGGGAATCCTGCTTGTGGACCTTTTTTATTATTTACAAAATTTACACAACTATATATAAGGTCAAAACAAAACTAACTATATATAAGGTCTGGCTCTGATCTCTCACACCAATATGGCATTTCCGTCCACAGAACTGCTTCTCACAACATTATGTGTACTTATAGATAAAGCAGTTTCATATATGTTAATGTACGTTATAAAGTGGTATTTTTGGATGTTAGCTTTCATAGCATTTATTTTCTAAATCCTTAGAAACATCTATTTCTTCTATTTTGCATAGTGTGAATGTGAACTCTTTCTAATGCCATTGCTGCATGTTTAATCCACAGCAAGCAAGCTATAAAGACCCGATTGCATCATTCAAAAATTACTCGTCAATTATAAACAGAAGTGTTATGGAGTTACAGACATACAGCAGCAAAGACATATAGTGTTTATCTAATCTGAAATGTTCCCTAAATGTAAAATGTGCTGTTATTTAAAAAAAAATATTATAATATATATATATATATATATATATATATATATATATATTATATATATATATATATATTATGATATATATATATATGATGTATATATATATATATATATATATATATATATATATATATATATATATATATATAGCGAGTGTGAGTTCACCTCAGTTGTAGTATAAACAAACCAGTAAAGGAAAGTAGTTAAGGTAGTTTAGCAAGTTCATACCAAAGAACAGCCACAGGAGCATGTTTGTTGTATAAGCAGAATAAAATCAAATGAAGGGCAAAACTCACCATGCTCATTATGTGGGTATTCCTTGCCAGCGATAGCACACCGACGGAACAGCATGCGGTTCTCAGTCAGGGTTCCTGTCTTATCTGAGAACAAGTACTGGATCTGTCCCAAGTCCTCAGAGATATTCAGAGCCCTGCACTGTATACCAGTATCCAGCCTGGCATTATATAAATCCAGATCATTCTGGATAAAATAGATTTGACCTAATTTTACTATTTCTATCGACACATACAGAGAAATGGGAATAAGAACCTGAAACACAAAGACACAAAAAGCTTGTTGAAGACTTCCTGAGTAGGTCCTGTTACACAATATGAGAAGTTTAGACATAAAGCAGAACAAATTTGTCAAACAAGGAATGTTAATACATTGCATTGTATTGGTAATGCCACTGTAATGGAGAAAAACAAACAGTGTAAAGACCAGATTAGTGCAAACAGGTAATGTGCTGTTCTTAGTGATGTTTCAAATACACACCTGCAGTACAATAATCATAGTCCAGAACATGTAGAAGCCAGCCAGAGCTGGGTGAGTGCCATCTGAGATCATATAAATTGGATCCTTCAAACCGCTCAGCCACACCCCATGGCCTAATTAACACCAACATCAAAACATTAAATAATGTAGATTTCAGGGTGGGGTTACTTTCAATAAGAAAGTAACCCCACCCTGCACCATTCCACCACACTGTTGTTTTTAGCTAATGAACAAAAATAGATGTGTGTGTAAGCATGTGTGCTCTTACCTACGGCAGAAGTAAGGCACATGAGCAGCAGTAAGACTACACTCCAAATAATGTCGGTGTTGAGTGTGCGCTCCAGTTTGCTTCGCTTATAGCGTGGACCACTGTTATTCTGCATTGCTTTTGTCTCATGACCTACACCCCCCCCCCACACACACACAATATCAAACACACATAGAGAAAGCCATAGGGCTTTTAAAATCATTTTATTGTTCATAAGGAAAAGTTGACTTTGTCAATGTAATAAATTGCATTTATTTATGTGTTGTACCTGCATAGACAACAATGCCAATTACAGTCTCAGTGTTCCTCACTATACAGCTTCTCAACAGGAGATTATTAGTATGTAACCCCACACGTACTTTATCAGGGTGCTCCCTGAAAGACACACACTGTTTCTTAAAAGATAGCAAGCATGTATAAGTACCTTAAAATATTAAAACAATTAAATATATGACAAAAAGTTAAAAAAAATATTTAATATTTAAAAATATTTTCAGATATGCAGACCAAAACCATTTTCGTGAAACTGGCTTCCAACTTAATGCGATCTTTGCAAAAAAACAATATTAGTAAGTTAATATAAAACATTAACTTGAAGGAAATCACGCTTTTGCAGTCACCGTCCCAAAAATACAGCTATATATTAGGGAAGCACAGGCGCTCGGTCACTTTAAAAGCCATTTCAAAACATTTTTTTCTATGATCGTCTTTGTTTAGAGATACATGCAAAGTTTGAGTTCAATTACAGTTTAATGCGAAGACTGCTAGAGCCAAATGGGTTTCCTTTGTTCAGAATATACCTTATTTGTTCATTTTACAGTTTCTCTTCTTATATTTCTTAATTAGATAAATTCCTTACAAACTAACCCTAATTTGGTATCTGCTTATCCATCGGCTAATATTCAACCTTATAATGTCTAGAAGCTAAAGAAAGTTGCATAAAACAGCTATGACCATAGCCACATAGGAATAACATTTGCAGTATATGGTTAGCAGGGTTCATAGAATTTTAAAACACCTCCAGGCCTGTAAAATGTTTGAATTTTTATTTTAGCTTAGCTTATCTTAGCTTTATTTTAGTATATAGAGACATTTTATAAAACATTATATAATAAATATTTATCTAATGAGTTGTGGAGTTGTGATCCTGAGTTTCGTTTTTAGATGTAATCGGTGCTTATTCTACATGTATATAAGGTAAAGTTTGGTGCTTTGCGAGGTTATGTTTAAGGCACAATGGTCATTATATATGCAATTATTCTTCACACAATGCACTATGTATAATTTATTACCTACATGATGCACGTTACACTTAACTATTACTGAATAACAAGCATATCTAATAATCTGTTTGTCCATTCTCTCTCTGTTGAGCTGCACATGCTACTCCTAAGATACTAGTTATTCTGACCTCGTGTACACTCCAGGCCTGCCTGATCTATCCTGATGTGGACGGTTTTATAAAGCGGCTTTATGACTAATTACCATGAACAGTTTTGATAACTTCAACAACATAGAATTTAATGTTAAAACTTTCTGAATTTCCTGCTTCTGCAATTACACATTTTGACCACTCATAAGGTGTCACTGAATTGGGTTTAGTGGAAATTAAAAAATTTTAATCGACACTTACATGTAGCCTCTAAAACGTCTCAAATCATCATTGGGGTTTTCACACTCTATATGGCTGCTGAAATTCTCTGGAATAAATTCCATTCCCTGAGGCAGAAGCACACACACACACACACACACACACACACACACACACACACACACACACAGTTATTGTGCTTATATAACTTTTTACATTTATTCAGTCATTCTAATTAAAAAAGGAGAAGCAAACACTAAGCGTGGTGTCTCACTTCTTGTAGCAGGTCTTTCACCACCTGTCTCTGTTTCAGATTGGTTTCTCCGTCCAAGTTAGCAGTCTCAATGTGACACACCCCTTTTGGGTCGGATGTGTGGAGCAGCACCATGTCAGCAGGTATGATCTCGTTACAGCATAACTTTACTACATCTCCCACACACACATCAGCCCAGCGCCTCTCCACATAGGACTGTTGTTTACTGTGACATAAAAAAAATTGCATAAGCTAAATATGAATGCATACAAGACTTTATATAATTTCCAGAACAAGCATACACTTTTACACATCCCTATAGATGGTGGCTGTTTTAATAAACAAATCAGCATTTATAGGTCCGTTTTTATTTCCTAGTCTTTATAATAAACAGTAACCTGAAACCTGCCCATTATAACAATACACACGATTTATAAAGAACTAACCTAAACAACTCCGATAACTGCAGGGACAATATTTGACCTTTATAGTGTGACTTCCGGGAGTGTGGTTTTATACATAAAGAAAAAAACATCCTTTTTTTAGATCTTAGTTTTTATTAATCTTCCCTGAATAACAATGGTTTTGTCATTAATTCAGGTGACCACAAAAAAAGTTTTTAATATGTAGTTGTTTTGTAGAGCTGCGTATTGACACGGGCCTTACAATACGATACATAGGCCATGATTAACAATAACACAATGTATTGCAATAAAATACATATTGCAATACAATAAAAGTAAAACAAAAGCTAAAGATACAACGGATACAATCCTAGAGACGCCCATATATTTTTCACCATGCTTTCTTCTAGGCAATGGCCGTATAGGTCAGCGACAACTACAGGAGCAGAGGAAGAAGCCACTCCACCGATGGTTTTAATTAAATATTAACACAAATGTAAATCATTTTAAAACATAATTTAAATATGTATCGATACTAGAGGTTAGAATATCCATACAGATCAGAAAAAATATTAACTGTATTGATATTTTCACACAGTCCTATTGTTTTGTTATAAACAGTAAACTAGCATTCAGAGACCATGTGGGAAAATTAAGTAAACCTGTTGTAAAATTATTAACCGATCAATTAATAAATCAGTCAATAAAACCTATGTAAGACATTTCCACAGTAAATGGTTATATGGAAGGCCTTAAGATCTATAAACATATGACCTATAGGCTCCCGTAAAAACATGAATTGTTTGTTTTTAAAACAGTCAAATAAAAAAGACAGCTGGAAAAATGTCTCTTCTCTCCAAAAGCAATAGAAATGAACACACACTACAAAGGTTCTAAAATGATACCCTTAAATGTAATAGTCTATATTCAGGTATAGTGTAGCTGTACCTTGCACATTTAACCTTTAAACATCTCTTTCTCCTGAAATAACTGTCATAAAGACAGTTAACTATTAACCAAATTCAAGTCTGACTTACCAGAATTAAACAACCCGGAAATGTGACCTTGTATTTGTGAAAATTTTACAGTAAATTGTTTTGCTGTATTTAACTACAAAATGTACAAAAAAAGAACAAGAAATAAGGCATTCTTACAAAATTACATTATTGGGTCAATTAGTACCAATAAAAAGTGCACCTTCAACTGGGTCAACAGAATTAAAACCAACCACACTGAAGGTGAATAAACACGAAAAAGCTGTTTAATTAATTTGAAATTACTTTTCCTGTTATTCCTGTCAGTATTAGCATTTAGCCTTAGCAGTTTTTCACCTGTTATACAATTTACATGGCAGATTGTTAGCCTGCCTGTCAGATAGTCTTCTTCGCTGATCCTCCCAAAGGTCCTTTACTGCTGTGACAGACATTACCAGACAAATAGGTATGACTCCAACTTCAGGCTGAAACGCATTGATGATGGGCACAAAATTTAGTGCAGCCAAAAAAATAAAGTAGATGTTAGCAAATCGGTGAAACTGTTCGAACAGGTTCTTGGGGATAAAGGATAGAAAAGTATACTTAGTGGTCCTAATCTTATTCTTGCTGTATGTCCCTTGCCGACCATCAGTATCTTCAATGGAAATCCAGCTTGGGACCACCAGCCTCCTCTTCTTTGTCTTTCTGTATTTTGCCATGATAGATTCCACCCCTATACATCCATGCTTATAAGCACTGAACATAAGCTATAACAAATATATAGCATTTTCCCCAGATTTTATTTAGCTCCAACAGAAGCTCTAACGCGTACACTGCGATACTCAGTTCGAGTTAAAACAGCGTGTGTTTGACAGGTGTAACTGCCACACCTGATAAGTCTAAAATACACAAAGTGAAATGTCATAAACCAGTGCAAGTAGACGCCTTTTTTTACATCAATAAAAAATGTTAAATAGCCATCACAGCCATTAACTGTATCACATGACACAAGCATAGAAAACAAGATGTTGACTGTGCAAAAAAATTCTATTGATTTAAAAGTTACATGATAAAATAATTACAAAATATACGAGATTGTATAACTCTAGTATATAAATTACACCATAATCAGGGCAAAATTGTTAATAATGATAAAAGATTAATTAAAAATATATAAGTACATAATGGTAGCATGGCAACACAGATCGGTGTAGAAAAAAATACTATATAAATAGAGGGAAATTTTTTTTTTTTAATAACGCTTTATTATATATTTGACTATATTATTGGTATATCTTATAGTATATCATTTTTAGTATGTTTAGAAGCTAGTTGATTTTGGTCAAAGCTGTTGTATTCTGTTCTAAAAACATTCTGTGTTATGGGGATACGCTGTGGATGGGATGTCTGTACACAATGCCAGGACACAATGCACACAAACACATTCACACTCAAACACTCGGGACTAATTTATCTTTGCAAGGTCATCTCTTGGGATGTGTTTGGGAGGAGAACGTTAGATAACTTCTATGTTAGGGGTGTAGAGACTAGACAAAACGAAACACGAGACTGGGTTTACGAGAACGAGACGGGACTTTAGACTTTTTAAAAGAAATCCTCAATGATGAAATACAGGGGAAAATAGTCTTTTCGGATCTTAAATAAAAATCAAACTATCCGAGCAATCACATCAGGGTCGGTTTTAATTTAATTTAATTTAAGTGTGAACACACCCTTAAAGCTTTGTGTACTACATCGGTGGAACCCAAATATCGTCTGTGACCTTTTAAAAACAGAATCTACAAAACTGTAAATGGCAAAAATGTAATATGCCATGTCTAGAAAAATGTTACAAAATTCTATAAATTACTTTGTATTGATTTGAAATTATGTATGAAAAAATTATTTATTAACATTGTGTGACTAAACCCTGGTTTAGACTACACACATTTTTTTGTGGATTACAAAAGTTACTGTGTCGGATTAAAGGCTTTTGACTGTATAAAATCTTGCTGTGTCGTGGTTATTTAAGATGCCAAACTAGATGTTATTTTCCGATCAATCATGCGTGTGGGTAATAAAGGCAGCCTGTGGATCAGTGACATCGATGACCATTTCACCATTAAATAAGGCTGCTACTGGATAAGTAGAACGACTGTGTTCTGGTCTGACTAGTGGACCTGAGCTACATCGTGCTTAGACTCGAAGTTAGGACTGAGACTGAAAATGCATTGAGTTTTAGAGCTTCCGCTCAGGAGACGTGCACAGATTGATATTTTACAATCCGCCGCAAAAGCCTGCACTCCCTGCGTCGGATGTGCGTGTTCTGTGGGAAGGTGCGTCGTATGAATCCTTAAGATTTCTCCTCGAAAATCTCTCGAGGCACTTACTGACTTGCTGGTTTAGCTTTAAATCCCGAGGACAGTCGTGGTTTGTTTTTTTAGCCCATCTTCTCACCTTGAGTCTGCGAGTCTTAGAATGGAAGGTGTAAATAGAAAAATGTGCACCCGCACTCAGGTGCGTTCGTTGCCAGTAAAATGATCTATTATTTAGCAAACTCAGACCAGACAGCAAGCAGAGGCGAAATCAAGCAGTCAGCAAGAGGGAAAATTAAGCAGGGGAATCCTAAAATCCTGAAAGTTTTTTAATGTGTATGTGGAAGCGGGGGCATGATCACTGCAGAAAGGGGGCAAAGTTGTAAAAAACTAGGGGTACGTGTCACACACGCAGGTCTATTTATCTAATCACTGGGGTTTTTTGATTGTTTGTAGCAAGAATAAAAACTGGCAGTACGAAAAAATACTGAAAAACATAACCCGTCATTTCAGCCTTTTATTCTTAAAAAGCCTAAACCATAATTCATGCACAATTATCACAAGCATGGCTTAAACAAACCATTAACTAATATCCAATAGGGAAAAGAAAGTTCAGTGCTTAAGGTGTTGACTAATAATGGTGAATTATGGGTTAAATTCCAAGCACCACCAAGCTGCCACCACTGGGCCCTTGAGCAAGGCCTTTAACCCTCATAAGGGTATATGGGCAACTGCTAAATGACAAAAATCTACATGCAAAAAAACAAAATGTATCACCAAATTATTTTTACAATCAAACTACAATTGCACTTTTAACCAAAACCTCCCGTCACCCTGAATCCACATCAGTCTTATTCTGCTGTAAAGATTAAACACATACCACAAAAATGATTCATATTTAACACTCAATGCTGAAAACCTTTAATAACTGTATTTACATTCTGCTCAAATATATTAAAAGTCCGTTTCGGTGAAACACATTCAGAAAATTATAATATTAACTATTAACTAGTTTAATTCAGAGACTGAGACTGTTTGACGGAGTAACTCAAATAATTATTATGCAAACAAATAGCAAGACATGATGAAAAAGGTTAAGCTCTTTTTGGGTTGTTTTTTAGGGAGATAAACTACATTTAAAATCAAAGCACAGCATTAAAGCCGTTGCTGAGATTTAGAATTTATCCATTTTTTTGGTGGCTTCTTCCAAATTCCAAATAAACGTAAATCTTAAGATCATGTCAGTCGATAAATGTGACCTGTTTGTCGTTAACACATCAAGGACCTACTGAGAAACGTCCTCGGTGTCTGTTTGAAGGTCAGGAACCCACAAAATAGCACAAAATCTCTAATCTTACATTCTAAATAATGTTTCCAAAGATTTTTTGGAAGGAAAAATGAAGAGGACAGATTATTTTTTTAATATAAAGGTTTAAAATAAACTTCTAGTTGGTAATTTTTACATGCCCAAATGTGGCATCGTCGAAATCTAGCAAATGGTTTAAAGGTTTCAACAGGCTTTTTGTTATAAATAAATCTATTAATATCCATTAAAAACTGAGATTTATATTTTGTTTCAATGATGACATCAAATTCCAACATAACGACCAAATATTAGAGAAAAAAATTTCTAATAAAGAATGACTTTGGTTTGGCGGATCACAAATTCTTTAGCTCGAAAGAAAAGATTTTGATTTGATTCGATTAGAATTTCGACTTAATGGTTTAAAGAATTAATGAAGGACAAAATCAGTGTGAGCAGAAAATAATTTGCAGAACACACAAGGCATCGTAAACTTTAAGGCGATGGGCTAAAATCGGGTTCATCACCTCCAAGCCAAGAACTGAAGCACAGCATCATTACACTGGACAGTTTGAGACTGGAACTAGACCAAGTCTGTTTTGTGACTGCTTGTATTTTCTTTTAAGATCAAAGACTGTGGCCTCGTCCGCAATTGCATACTTTTATAGTAGGCAAAACTGAGTATGCAAGGCGAGTAGTATGTCTAAATTTAGTATGGGAAATACAGTAGGCTAAATGTTCCCTGGATTCCTGGGTACTCCCGTCTGGATCTTAAAAGAAAAATGTACTCTTTACTATCCTATCTCATCATACGCTACAGAAGTAGCGTAAAGCACTGACGCGCCACTTTTCAAGTGCTTAAGTACTTAAAATATTGTTCCTTTTACTTCCTTTTACACTCATTTACCATCATTTAAGTCAAACGTTATCCAACTTTAAATTGCTGTCCTGTGACGTCGTATGTCACGTGGACAATATCAACATGGCGGATGTGGTATGTCCGAATTTCATTCCTACTCCTAATCATATAGGAAAGTACCATACTTAAATGGAGTACCTACTTAGGTAGTATGCCATTTGGATGGAGCCAACATCCTTTTCCATTGTTTAACTAAACTTTTACACAGCAGACCGACCGTCTGCTCCATCATTCAGTCTGTGGCGTCAGACTCACCTC